>SJYC01134599.1:0-36284 GCA_006408675.1 Madoqua kirkii
ACCTCCTAGGCACAGCCTGGACAACACCCCCTCCCCCAAGACAGCACTCTCCTACTCCACTCTGTCCTCTTCTCTGCTTGGGCAGGGATCCCAGCCATCCCAGCCAGGCTGCTGAGCTCCAGAGCCATCAAGATCTTCCACCCACCTCAGTCCTAGTATATCTCACTGATGCCCTTCCCGAGCCTGAGTCCAGCGTTCTATCTGGGAGAACTGCTCAAGGGGAGCTGTGAGTTTGGCCAGATTGTAAGCAGGGCCCCCTGGAGTGACCCTCATCAGATACCTACCACAAAGGGCAGTTTGGTGCCAGCAGAGAGCTCCTCCCTTGAAGAAGGCCTTGGCCCAAGGCCAAGAAGCCTTGGGGAGGAGGCAGAGGAGTTCTCAACACCTGCCCTGTATTAAATTATCTGGAAAACTTAGGCAAACTTATGCTTGGCCCCAGACCACATGACTTAAAGTCTGGTTCCTTGAGGGCTCGCTATATTTGAAAGTCTTCTAGGTGAAGCCTTCTTGTAAACCACTGAACTGGGCCAAGAGTGAGGGAAGCAGGTGTTGCCTGCGGGCTGAGAGAAAGGCAGGAGGAAAGGTTTGGATTGGTCTTTATGTTGCAGATCTATGCCGTGCTTAGTCGCCCAGTTGTGTTCGACCCCCATGGTTGCAAAGGCTCTTCTGTCCATGGGGATTCTCCAGGCAAGAATACTGGAGTGGGTTGCCATGCCCTCCTCCAGGGGATCTTCCTGACCCTGTGATCGAACCCAGGTTTCCCGCGTTGCAGACGGATTCTTTACCATCTGAGCCAATGGGTAAGCCCTAGTAGCAGGTCAGGGAATAAGAAATGGTTGTTTCTACCAAGACGTCTGGTGAAGTCGGGGGAGGGGAGTTAGCAGTGTTGGGGGCAGTTTCGTGGAGGGGATCAGAGAGGGTGAACAGGTCTGGACAGGGCACAACTGGACCCAACCTGAAGTGTCCAACTTGATCTGAAAACTCCCCCACCAGTTCGGACTCAGGATTCTTTTGGGTAAAGCCACCCAGGGGTGAGGGAGGGGGCTTGGTAGGACTGGATGGGTGTCTCGAGGTTCTAGGATAGGAAATTGGATTTGGGATTTGGGGGTCTTCTTTTCCCATCTGTCTGTCTCTTCCTTGCTCTCTGCCCCGCACCTGAAGGTTTTGCAGCCTTTTCCTTCTCCATTTGCTTCTTTTCTCCTTCAGGCTCTCCAGCATCCTTCCCTCTCCGGGTCATGCTCCTTGCACTGCTCTCCTCCCCACCAGGCCAGCCTCTGGAGCACAGCAATCTCCCTCCATCCCCTCTTCATCCTTCCGCCCACCTGCTCTCCTTCTCCAGAGCTCTTATTTTCCCTCTTCTCTTCAGTCCTCTGCCTGCTGCAGGGGGAACACCCTCTTCTACTTGTCTGTCTTTGGAAATTAGGATCCTGACATGCACTCGGAGTTAAAATCAATGAAAAGACACCGAAGACTTGAGAGAGTCTTGGAGTTAAAATCAATGAAAAGACACCGGAGACTTGAGAGTCTTCTAAAAAAAAAAAAAAACCCACAAAAAACCAAAACACTGCTTTCCTAAAAAATCCCTTCACTCCTCCTATTGCATCCTGATTTTACATGGCTCATCCCCTAAGATGAGCACCTTCACTGGTTTTCTAGCAAGGGACATGTGACTAACCTTCTGAAGGTGTACTCGGTTCGTGCTTTCATAAATAGTCACAGCTCGTAGCGTGGTGACTCGGATGCTCCATTTTGAAGAGAAGGAAACCGAGACCAAGATCAAACAGTGGATTGAAACCTGAGTGCTGGCTCCTGGGGCTCTGCCAAGGCAAAAATCTCTTCTCTTCACCCTTACTCCACACTCAGAACCAGGCTCCCCCTAAACATAGATAAGTACTCTCTGGGCCAGAGTTTCAAGGTTTCCGTCCCCCCAGCACAGCAGCTGCGGAGGCACTTGAGGCAAAGCACCCTCTCAGGAAGCCTTAGCCCCTGTGGAGACTGGAGGAAATCTAGACTTGGAGGGTGCAGGCTTAGGAAGAGCACAGCCTCGATTGATGTGGACAGTGGACTTACCGCCCAGAACCCTGTATGTGTTATTTTGTTTTTGCTGTTTCTCAATAATAGCTTTATTGAGCTATAATCAGTATATCATCAATACATTTACAATTCAATGGTTTTTGTATATTCACAGGTATACCAAAATACATAGTTTAGGCACAGCTATACAATGAAGCCATCACCACAGTAGATTTTAGAATATTTTTACCACCTCAGAAAGAAACTTGTTGGTGATTATAATTAATAATGTGCTTAGTTGTGTCTGACTCTTTGCAACCCTGTGGACTATGGATTGTAGCCTGCCAGGTTCCTCTGTCTGTGGGATTTCCTGGCAAGAATACTGGCGTGGACTGCCATTTCCTCCTCCAGGGGATCTTCCCAGTCCAGGGACAGAATGCATCACCTGCATTGCAGGCAGATTCCTTACCGCCGTGCCACCGGGGAAGCCCTTGTATATAATTAATAAAACTGTATTGTATATTTGAAAGTTGCTAAGAGTCGATCTTAAAAGTTTTCATCCTAAGAAAAAAAATGTAACCATATGTGATGATGGATGTTAACTACACTTATGTGGTGATCGTTTTGCAATATATACAAATATGGAACCATCTCTGTATACCTGAAACAGATATATGTCAGTTGTATCTCAGTTTAAAAATGAAAAAAAAAAAAAACTTGTACACTTTAGCTATTATCCATAACTTCCCACCCCCCACCCCCACCTCAGCCCTAAGCAACCACAAATCTGCTTTTTGTTTCTATGGATTTGGCTATTATGAAACTTTCAAATATATATGGAATCATATAATACATGGTCTTGTGTCTGGCTTCTTTCACTTAATGATTCGAGTTTCATTCATGTTGTAGCATGTATCAGAACTTCATTTTTTTTAATGGTCAAATAATATTCCATTGTGTGGTTATACTACATTTGTTTATCCATTCATTACTGATGGACATCTAATTGTTTTCACTTTACCTGTGTGAGAATGTGGGGGCTCCCCTAGCTCAGGGTTTCCAGCTTGGCCAGAAGAAAGAGGAATTTTTCTGAGAGCAGATGAGGGAAACTGGTGACGCTCAGGGAAGAGCCTTCCATTGACTGTGTGTCCCCACCTAATCCATTTCCTTCTGGTTGCATTGTTTCCACTTCTGTCTAAAGAGGGGAGGCCCAGGCTGGACTGGGAGGCTTGTAGGAGTTACAGACTCTGAAGTAAAGATTCAGAGCCTGGCTCTCTGCTAGGCAAGGATGGAATCCTGGCTCTACTGAGAACTAGTGCCTAATGGGTTGTTTCACCTTGCTATGCTTCAGTGTTCTCATCTCTTAGATGGGGATAATATTAGTACCAACTTTCTGCAGCTGCTATGAGGAGTCAGCTAGTTCATGCAAACACTTTATCCAGAATCTGGCACTCTCTGGGTACAGAGGAAACAATATGGATGCTTGTATCATTTAAGACTTAAGGCTGAGAGCGCTGGGGGTCCTGGTGCCCACGCTATTGCTATTGAGCTTCATGTATTCATGTTCCAGTTGTGCCATGTCTTAGCTCCCAAGCCAGATTCTCCAGATCACCAGCTTCCTGGTGGCCTTTCCCAGGGAAGAATGAATTAAGGATGTGAGGAACAGTAGCACACGCTGAAGGTTCAGAGTCCTGCCCAGAGGCAGGGGCTTCATGGTGGGCAGGATTCAGGCTCTTCATCTTCCCCAGGCATTTCCAATGAGGTTTCCTCCAGTGTCTTGGAGAGTGTGCTGGCAGCCAGAGAGCTTCCTTTTATATCTTTTGACATCTTTCCAAATTGTGAAAGTGAACTTGCTCAGTCCTCAGTCGTATCCGACTCTTTGTGACCCAATGGACTGTAGCCTACTAAGCTCCTCCCTCCATGGGATTCTCCAGGCAAGAGTACTGGAGTAGGTTGCCATTTCCTTCTCCAGGGGATCTTCCCGACCCAGGGACTGAACCCATATCTCCAGCATTGCAGGCAGATTCTTTACTAGGCAGAGAGGGAGGGTGAGGCTAGAATTCTCCATCACCTGATTCAGGGCCAGGATATTTGAAGGGAAGGGCAAGGAACTGCCTGGCAGTGGGTGTTGGATTTTTGGAGCTCTGGGGGGAATGCTGGCGGTGTCCTGACTACTTGCTAAGATCCTCTCGTGATCCCGTGATTGTTCCTTAGGGAGCCTGTTCCCCTACTCCCAGATGTCAGGAATTTATACTTACTAAGAACAGTTTCCCAGGAGCTGTTGTCACACTCTGGAGTATCTTTCATTCAACAACTATTTACTGAGCTACTACTATATGCTGGTATGGTGCCAGGTATTGGGGAACAGTTGTGAAGCAAACAGAGCCAAGTCCCCGAACTCAAGGCAGGGGACCTTGGAGTTTGATTTTGCAGGGCCAGTCCCCCTGGTGGGTCACAGAGATGCGCATGCCAGCGGGCAACTAAGCACAGATTTGTTTTCTTGGCTAGAGAACCGTCTCTGAAAATAATTCTCCTTGAAGAGACTCCTTAGCGCAGCATATCTCCAGCATTGCAGGCAGATTCTTTACTAGGCAGAGAGGGAGGGTGAGGCTAGAATTCTCCATCACCTGATTCAGGGCCAGGATATTTGAAGGGAAGGGCAAGGAACTGCCTGGCAGTGGGTGTTGGATTTTTGGAGCTCTGGGGGGAATGCTGGCGGTGTCCTGACTACTTGCTAAGATCCTCTCGTGATCCCGTGATTGTTCCTTAGGGAGCCTGTTCCCCTACTCCCAGATGTCAGGAATTTATACTTACTAAGAACAGTTTCCCAGGAGCTGTTGTCACACTCTGGAGTATCTTTCATTCAACAACTATTTACTGAGCTACTACTATATGCTGGTATGGTGCCAGGTATTGGGGAACAGTTGTGAAGCAAACAGAGCCAAGTCCCCGAACTCAAGGCAGGGGACCTTGGAGTTTGATTTTGCAGGGCCAGTCCCCCTGGTGGGTCACAGAGATGCGCATGCCAGCGGGCAACTAAGCACAGATTTGTTTTCTTGGCTAGAGAACCGTCTCTGAAAATAATTCTCCTTGAAGAGACTCCTTAGCGCAGCCTCAGCAGCCCAACTACAATGAACGAAGGGCCAAAAAGGGAACGCGTTGCCTCCTGTTAGGTTCAGTTGGCTGACAAAACAAAACAAACACGCAAAAAACAGAACCCCCCAAACATGTGGACCCACACTTTGGTGTGCCTGTGGGCTTGTGTTTGTAAGCACATACGATGTGCACTAATTTCATTAACTCTTTAAACAATTAGTTTTATTTATTTTTTTCCCCAAAAGGGAAACATGAATCTGAGGGGAAAACATTCAAAACAGCACAAACGATTATAAAGTGACAAGCAGGTGTCTTCCAGACCCTACCGTTCGAAGCCCCAAGTTGGAGCCCGGTATCGGACAAATATCAACCCTTCCTTCCTTCCTTCCCCTTAAAATAGGAATGAAGTCACTCTGTCCTCTGTTCCAGGTCCTGCCTTTCCTGCTTTCGCCCGTGCCTTGGCGCTTACTCCTGGCAGCCCGGCCCGCCTTTCGCTTTCCGTGTCCTCACTGCTTGGCGGCTTCATGTGAAAGTGCCGGCTTCCCCACAGCGTCGCCAGTCTGGGGTGCTACCTGAGATTTTGATCTTCCTGGGTCTGATAGATTTCTAAAACAAAACAAAACAAAAACAAAACACGAATTAATCTAAGAGGAGACGAGGGAAAGCAATAGAAGGAAAAAACATGCTCGCGACACCGGGCCGTGGCGTTCGGAGGGCGCGCAAGCGTGGGTGCCAGCGATGCGGGGCGGTGGTGGCCCGCGCGTCTCCGCCCAGACGACCGGAGGCTCCTCGCAGCCCTTGGCGCGCTTCAAAGCCGGGCTAGCAGAGTGGCGGCTGGGCGGCTGGGTCAGCGGGAATTAGCGCGTCGGGGCCGGGGCGAGGGATCGCCGCTGGGGGAGAGTTCAGGACAGGATTAGAGGGTTCAAAAGCAGGTCAGAGAGAGCTAAGCGAGGCGACGGGGTCCGTGGGAGGTCAAGGTCCTCGGCTGAGGCGCGCTCCGGCCGGGCGCGGGAATGGCAGCGGGCGGGGACTGCGCACGCGGGCCGACTAGACCGGGAAGCTGAGGTCGCAGGGCGGAGAGGCTGGACAGCCCTCCGCGGACTGGCCTCGTCAGATGTGTATAAGAGACAGCTTAACTCGGCTGAGGCGCGCTCCGGCCGGGCGCGGGAATGGCAGCGGGCGGGGACTGCGCACGCGGGCCGACTAGACCGGGAAGCTGAGGTCGCAGGGCGGAGAGGCTGGACAGCCCTCCGCGGACTGGCCTCGTCCTAGGGCGGCCGCTGGACTATCACCCCCTTACCCTACCCCCAACCCCGAGTGTGCGGCCGGGCCTCGGGGAATGGGCCCGCGGAGAGGTGAAGGCTGTGGCGGGGGAGGGGGTGAACCCAGACACCCGCCAGAGACAATGTCAATGAACGCAGAGCAAATGCGTCTGAGCTCTCTGTGCGCGCACGTGTCTGCGGAACAGGATTAGCCTACTTTTCTCTTAGATCTGTTCTTTTAAATTTTAATCCCATTTCTTTCCCTTAATTTTTTCAAAAAAATTTTATTTTTGGCTCTGCTGGGTCTTCCTTGCTGCTCGGGCTTTTCTCTAGTTGCAGGGAGTGGGGGCTACTCTCTAGCTGTGTTGCTCGGGGTTCTGGTCGCGGTGGCTTCTCTTGCTGGGGGAGCACGGGCTTTAGGGAACACAAGCTTCACGTGTTGTGGCAGGTGGGCTCCAGGACTCTAGAGCACTGGCTCAGAAATTGTGACACACGGACTTAGTTGCTCCACGGCCTGTGGGATCTTCCGGGATCAGGGATCCAACCAGTGTCGTATGCATTGGCAGGCAGAGTCTTTAAAACTGAGCCACGGGGGAAGTCCTTTGCTTTAATTAAAACAAACACAACTTTCTCCCCCAAGCCCTCCGCCCCGCCCTTTCTGGCAAGGGAAGAAAATCTCTTACGCCAACAGTTCGACAAACTGTGCGGAACTGTTAAGAAACTTTTTGCTGGGCTCTCCCCTTCCCCGCGGAAGAGGTCCGTCGTCTCTGCTGCGGGACAAGTGCGGAGTGTCATGCCAAGTGTGCAGAGATAGACACCACGTACAGCCCACACTTCTGAGAAGCCTGAAATGTATTAAGGGAGAGCTGGAGGGACGGCGCTGTCCCGAAAGAAGTGAGTGTGGCGGGGGTGGGGTGGGGGGGGGTGAACTGTGAGCCTCTAACTTGATTTTTTTTAACGAGGATGAGAATGTGTTCATATACTACTTCGCTCTCCTGAAAGAGCTCCTCAATACTGATGGGAAATGAACGTGGAATATCGCAAGGTGCGGAGTAGGTGCTCCACTCTGGAATTCTGGCGTTGGTAGATAAGCAGACCACGGATGGCTCCCAGAGTCACTTGGTGGAGGTGACCCCTCCCGGTAGCCATCTCCAGTGTCCCCACCCGCGGTCACTCCTTCCCCAGGGTCCTGCTTTTCCCTTCCCCAGCCTCGGCCTTTCTCCTGCTTTCTCCCAGGGGCGAGGCAGCCTCGGTTGGGAGCGCGGGAGCCAGGATGCTCAGGCGTCCGTCTTGATCTCCACGAAAGCAGCCAGCCTCTCTAGACTGGGCCCCGCTGCTTTTCCGCGGGCAACTCTCCTGAACAGCCCGCTTCTCGGGGCAAAGTTGGCCAGTCCTTGGGGTAACGGTGGTAATGAAGGTCGTGGTGGTCGTGGTGGAGGCGGGTCGTGGGGTCGTGGTGATGGGGGACGGGGAGCAAGAGTGAAGGTGGCAGAAAGGGAAAGAGCAGAGCGGGGACTGAACGGGTGGGAAGGGGAAAGAGCAGAACGGGGGCTGAACCGGTGGGAAGGGAGAGAAGAGGAGAAAACTGGGTCCGCGGAGCCCGGGAGCAGGAGCCGGGGTCGCGGAGAAGGGGAAGGGGCGGGGCCGGAAACCGGGAGGCCGCCCGAACAAAGCGCAGCCGGCCCTCGGCCGGCAGTGGTGCGCGTCTCCCTGGTTTCTCCTGAGTCTTTAGATCGGGTCGGCAGACCTGCTGGTCCCGGTGGGGCCGTGCAGGCTGGGGAAGCCGGTCTAAAGGGATCGATCCTCGGAGAAGTCCCTCTCACTCAGCCAGCCGGCATTCAGCTCCGCCCCGGCGGGCTGCGGTCGCCCGTGCGGGGTCGATGGGCAGCGGCCGAGCGGTCCCTTTCCCACTCCTCGGTCCAGGCGCCCTCGACGTTTGTTCCGAAAGACCCTGGGAACTTCATCTTCCGCCCCCTGGCCCCTGCTCGACCTTCGAGATGCAAAATACTTCCCTCCAGCTGAAAATATCTCTGGTTTGAAATCGTGTAAACAATGCTGAGAGTCTTCTCAATGAGGCTTCCAACCTCTGCACCCTGTTCAGAGGATTAGAGCAACGATAATAAACTGAAAGAAGGGAAAAAATATCCCAGTGCTCAAACCTAAAATCATCACCCTCATTCCTTACAAAAAGAGGAGAAAGTGTTTTTTTTTCCCCCATTGCACGCTTAATTTACATTTTAGTCATGGTGAATGAATGTGTAATTTTGTGTTCAGCCTTTGCTACTTCAGGTGTCTCCTACATTATTTGTCAGATGCTATAGTCCATATAATATGCTTTTCAATAGCCAAGAAATATTATGTTACTGTGTAAAATAATCATTCAATTGCTAGCTATTTCAGCGTGCCTAGTTTGGTAGCATTAAAATAATGCTCAAACCAGAACGACCAAATATATGGCTTCCTGTTTCCGGGAGGATTCTTTTTTCAGGATCCTTACTGGGTCAACAGGATAGGGCCATTTTAATTGCTTTTAATATATTGCCGAATCGCTTTCCAAAGTAATCTATACCGGCATTTATTTTCGGGTCTTTATGGGCTGGGCGTGGTGCTGGCGGTGAGGCCTTAGATCTTTTCCCCCTGTGAGGAATGGGAGCGCTGGGCTAGGGAGAAGACCGTGGTTCCTTCCCTTGCCTGGAAAAAGCCAGATAAGGCCTCACAATGGAGATGAGGGCTGATAGTCTCAGATAGGGCTTGCCACGTAGAAATTGAGGGAAGGACAGAGTTTTGCTGGGAGTGTCGAGCGTGGGTGGGAGAGTCCTGCAAGGTCCAACTCACTACCCCTCCAACGGAATCAGAAACCCTCACAGCTGGGCATTTGCAATATTTTAAAGGGTTGCTGTATTAAGAGAGGCATACTTACATAACTATTATATTCAGATATTGCCTGTTTTGAAAGGAGTCACATTTCCTTATTTTAAAATGCCAAGTATCCTTTAAGAAACAATTCCTTCTTTTAGCCACAGTAATATGTATCTTAAAAGCAATAAATATGTTACTTGACTTTTTCCATAATAAGGATATTGTATGTATTGTATGGTTAAATCATATAATTAATCATATAAAAATCATAAGTTAACACAAAATTATTGTAAAATAAACAGATTGAAGTGTATATGAATTCTTCTCCTTAATCTTCCCTCAGAAGTAGTATGGCTGATAGTTACAGCGTTGCATATGCAAACTGTAAGTTTTTTGTGACAATGATTCATATTATCCCTGCTACTCTACAAACTGCCCTTAAAAAAAAAAATCAATAGGCCATGGCATTCTTACATGTCAGTGGACCTTAGCTCTATCTCATTTTTAATAGCTGTTCACTATTTTTCTCTTAGAAACTTACGTAAATAATACATGAATGTCTTTTATATCATAAATCAATGCCAGAATATAAAGATAAAACAAGAAACAATGTGGCTTTTTTCTGATGTTTCCCTTCTTCATACTTGCCTATCCCACTCTATTCCTCAAAAGTGTGGAGTTTTTACATTATTTTCTACAACTTTATTTTAAAATAATTTCAAATTATGGAAAAGTTGCAAGAATAGTAAAACAGCTTCAGCATACTCATTTCTTAGCTGCATTTGCTTTATTATTCTCTTTTCATATGTACTTGTAAAAATATTGTTGAAGCACCTGAGAATGTGACCGACAGTATGCCTCTTTATTCCTATACACTGCAATGTTTCCTAAGAAAGCAGACCTTCACCTACATAACCTCAGTATGATGATCAAAATCAGGAAATTTAACACTGATACAATGCTATTATATAACCTTCAGGTCTTATTCAAAATTTGCCAGTTGTCCCAGTAATGTTCCTTATATTATTATTGTTTTCTGCTCTAGGATCTAATCCAATATCACTCATTACACTTAGGTTTCAATTTCTGCTAGTGTCCTTTAGTTGGGAACAATTCATCAACTTTTCTTTGCCTTTTGTAACATAGATATTTTTGAAGAATGCAAACCAGTTATTTTATACACATGTTGGCTTCTTGTTTTCTTTTAAACAGTCTGAAACTTACACAGAAGTTTTCAAGTATAAAGATCTTACTGCATCCAGGACCAATTTAAAATAAATTTCTGACATATGCTTTATTTTGTATTTCCAGTAAACAAGGACATTCTCCCCAATAATCACAATACTATCATCAAAATCATAAAAGTAACATTATTACCATCAACTGATGAGATTGATTGTTTATCAGTCATCCTGAAAATATCTCTATAGCAAAAGAATACAGTCGAGTTTGTTTGTTGCACTGAATTGTCATTGTCTCGTCAGTCTCTTTCAGTCTGTAACAGACTGGCCTTGTCTTGCCTTCCATGGCCAGTTATCATGTTATAGAATGTCTGACAGTGTGGTTTTGTCTCATGTTTCCTCATGATTCAACTCAGATTATGCATCTTTGGCAAGAATATCACTGAAGTGATGCTGAATTCTTCTCATTGTATTTTAGCCAAGTGGGGTATAATATTGATTAATCCCATTACTTTGATCAAACGAGTAAGGTAGTATCTGCTATGTTTCTCCCTGTAAAATTTTTTCCATTGTAATTAATACATATTTTTCAGGGAGGAACTTTGAGAACTATGTCTATACTTTGCTCTTATAAAATTCTCTATTCTTTGTTAATGAAAAAATTCAATGGCATTTTATTGTATTAAATGAATTATAACTTGTTACTATCATTATTTGCTTCATTATTTACTTACTTTGCAAAGTGTCCCAAATGCAATCAGTGAGAATCCTTTCAAGCTGGCTTCTTCTTCTTTTTTCTAAATCATTTATTAAGATATAATTCATATACCATACAAGTCACCTACTTAAACTATAGAATTCAGTGATTTTTAGTATAGTCACAGAGTTGTGCAATCATCCCTACAATCAGGTCTAGAACATTTTCATCACTCCCTAAAGAAGCCTCATACCCGTTAGCTATCTACTACTAATCTTCTCATGTCCCAAGGCCCCAGGCAACTGCAGATTAATCACTTTCTATCTCTATAAGCTTTGCCTATTCTGGAAACTTCATATAAATGGAATTGTGCAATATGCACAGTCTTTTGTGACTGGCTCTTTCATTTAGCATATGCTTTCAAAGTTTATAGCATGAAGCACTATTTTAATTTTAGGAAGCCTCTCCCAAGTGGGAGTCCCGTAGCTTTTATTTTATTTTGAAGTATAGTTGATTATACTTATGTATAGTATAACATAATATACTAAATATTATGTTAGTTTCAGGTATACAGCATAGTGATTCTTCTTCTTTTTTTTCAGGTTGTATTCCATTATAGGTTAATACAAGATATTGGGTAAAAACTTCATTCACTTTTAGTGCTGAGAGATATTTCACTGGATGGACATACCACAGTTTGTTTATTCATACATCAATTGATGGACATTTGGGTTGCTTCTACTTTTTGGCTATTATGAGTATTGCTGTTATGAATATTTTAATAAAAGTTTTTGTCTATTCAGTATCTTGTAATAAACTATAATGGGAAAGAATCTGAAAAAGAACATATATGACGTTCCTACACACCAGAAACTAACACAACATTGTAAATCAACTGTATTTCAATTAAAAAAAAAGGTTTTGTGTGAGTGTATGTTTTAATTTCTCTGGGGTGTACATCTAGGGTGGAACTGCTCTATCAAACAGTTGACTCTGTTTTAACTTTCTGAGCAAGTGCCACTCTATTTTCCAAAGTGGCCGCACCATTTTGCATTCCCACCAGCAGTGTATGCAGGTCCCAGTTTCTCACATCCCGGCCAACACTTGTAATTACCTGTCTTTTTGTCTATAGCCATATAGTCAGTGTTTATGGTGTCTCATTGAAGTTTTGATTTTCATTTCTCTGAAGACTAATGATGCTGACTATCTTTTCATGTGCTTATTGGCCATTCACATATCTTTGGGAAAATGTCTATTCAGATCCTTTGCCCATTTTTAAATTGGGTTATTTATCTTTGAATGGTAAATGTTGTTTGTATAGTCTAGATGTAAGCCCATTATCAGATATTTTTTCTGGTTCAGCGGGCTGTCTTTTCACTTTTCTGATAGTGTTCTTTGAAGCACAAAGGTGTTTACTTTTGCTCAAGTCCAATTTATCTATTTTTTTTTCTTTTGCTGCATATACTTTTGGTAATGTAGCTAAGAAATTATTGCTAAATCAAAAGTCATGAAGATTTAGGCCTATAATTTTGTCTCATATTTAAATCTCATTCATTTTGAGTCAATTTTTGTATGTGGTGTGAGGGAAGAATCCAACTTCATTATTTGCTTGTAGATATCCAGTTACTCCAGCACTATTTTTGGAAAAGACTATTTTTTCTCCACTAAATTGTCTTGGCACTCTTGTCCAGAAATTCCTGTTTCTTTTTAACATGTCCTTATCTGAGCATTTCCTTACTTTCTAGCATAAGATGCTTCATTTTAACTTTGTACTTCTCCATGCTCTAGCTCTTGAATCAACGGTTTCCCCAAGGAGTTCTGATTCTTTTAGTGCAAATGTCATTTAGAAGCTGAGATCTGGGTTCTAGTCATGGCCATTGCTACTGGGGGGTTGTAGCTACAAGACTCAGTGGACAGAACCAGGGGATATGTGAGCGTACCTGTAACACTTTTACACTTACATTTATTGATACCTACATATTCACATCAATAGCTCCAATTTCAGCCCCACATCATGGGGCTCTCTCTGGTTTTCTTCTTTTCCTTATTTGTAGCTCCCCTCTCTGAAGTGACAAACCTGACTCCCAGTACCCTCAGTCTTCATTTGATCACTTCCCTGGTGTGTGACCAGCTTCCTGTTGCTACTTTGCCTCTCCCCACCCTTGGTCCAAATGCAGGGGCCCTTCTCACCCCCTGGGGGCTCAGATACTCAGAATGGAACCACTGGATTTCCCTACTTGGATCCCATCTCCCACTCTGGATCGCTGTAGCCCACACTCTGCCTGTGGACATTTGTCTTTCTGGGCCCCATCTAGTGGCTTTTGAGCAGAATTTTCAGGAAGGAAGCACAGCGTTATGGTTTTAGAGACCCATCTCTGTTGCTCTGTGCACACTTAATCTGTTGCTTCAGACTGTTGCATAACACTCCGTGCTGTGTGGCCATTGCAGTTTAGTCATCTGCCCCTCCAGGGAAAGGCAGCAGGTGGCTCCAACTCCCCTGCCACCTCAAATAATGCCACGGTGAACATCCTCGTGCAGTTTTCCTTAAGCATCAATGGGAAATACCTTTGGATACCAATGAGTGAAATTTCCGGGTCATAAGATATGAGAACATCTTAACTTGCCTAAATACTGGCAGTTTGCTGTCTGGATGGCTGCTCCAGTCCACACTAATGAGGTGGGCACACAGGTTTCTATATCCACATATCCCTTCCGCCTCTAACCTGGCATGTCTGAGTCTCTAGCTGCCGGTATAAGGGGATATTTTGTTTGTTTTGATGTTCATATCTCTGATTATCAGTAATCTTGAGCATGTTTCCAAGTGCTTGTTGGCCTTTTGACTTTCCTAGGTCTGTGTGTAAGCATTTAGCTATGTTGGTTCTCTTTTCCCTTAAGACCAAAATAGATCTGACTCTTCATATTATTCTCCAGCTTTCCTCCTTCACTTAAAATATCTTGAGAATATTTTTATCGGCCGTGTGAAGGTCTCCAGCTTGGGTGATCTATAAAGTGGTAAGCCATTTCCCTATTAATGGGCATCTGGGCTCTTTCAGGAGTTTCCACAAATAAATGCTTCCATATCCATCCTTGAATACACATCTCTGTACTGTGGCAGAATTTCTTTAGATTACTTTCTAGAAATGTTGTCTTTAATTTAGAATGCATTTTTGAAGACAGCATATTTAGTGACAGTTTCCTTGTGGCTCAGACAGTAAAGAAACAGCTTGCAGTGCAGGAGGCCTGGGTTTGACCCCTGGGTTGGAAAGATCCCCTGGAGAAGGACATGGCAACCCACTCCAGTATTCTTGCCTGGAGAATCCTCATGGACAGAGGAGCCTGCTGGGCTACAGGCCATGGGGTCTCAAAGAATCAGACATGACTGAGCAACTAACACACACACACAGCAGTGTCTTCAAGTCTGTAGTAGAAACTTGGGACTCAGTCAGACACAAGAGCTTGGGAAGAAAGGAGGTGTCACTGAGAAGTGCTCCTGGTTTTGGAAATGTAAAGGGACATTGAAGAGTTAGGTGGTGAGAACTGTCCCCAGGAAACAGACCTGAGCACAGAGCCGTAGTCAACCATCTTGGCCAGGGTATGCCAGGCAGTGGGGGAGGAGGTCCTATGACAAGCTTCCTGAAACTACCCAGTAGACTCCATCAGGTCCAGAGTCAAAGTCTCTGGAGAGAGCCATGGGGAGTTGTGGGCCCACAGATGGAAGTGACAAATGCTATATTTCCACAGGAAGAGCGACTGTCTTCCCCATTTCCCTCTTTCCTTCATGGCTCCGGAGTATGAAAGTAGAAAGTAGACATCTGCTTGATCACAGACATATTCACAGTCTGAATTTCTCCTCTCCATGGGGATTGGCAGGATGCAGTTTTCTGCCATGCAGTGGGGTAGTTTGTCCACTGGATAAGATTGCCTGGCCCAGAAAGTAAATGAGGACTGAAAACCAGTCTAAGCTCATTTTCACAGGGTGCTGCATGGGTTAGAGGGACACCTGCCTCTGAGCCAAGAGAGCCAGTGCCCGGGGCTCCATGGCCTCAGGCCAGACACATGAAATTGTCCAGGGGAGGGTCCCAGGACCTCTCTCTCACCAGCCATCTCTTCCTGAAGAGTGTGTCCCTTCCCAGCAGTCCCTAAGGGAGGGCAGCCCAGGCTCTCTGGGGGAGATCCCACCCCGTGGGGCCTGAGTAGGGCTGGGCAATGATGAGGGGAGGAGAATGTTCACAGGCTGCAGGAGGAGGCAACTGGGTTAGGAGCTTCCATCTTGCTTTCTTTGGCAGAGTTGAGGAGGACTGATCATATACACCAACTTCTAGCACCTGAGTTAGAAATTAGAGATGATGCATGCTTCATCTCTGGAATCCACAGCCTGTGACAGACAGCACAGGTAGCGTTAGGTGGAGCCAGAGACGGAAGTGTATGGAGACTCAGGCGCAGGCAGAGCCCTCTCAGGTGGACCAAACGGCCACTGTGGGCTAGACGGACCACTGGGGGCTGGGGGAAGAGACCATCCGTCCTTTCACACAGCAGGGAGGCTAGGCTGCCTGGAGAGAGCAAAGCTCTGTGGGACTGGAGTGTTAGGGTCTGTCTGTCTGATTTGAACTGAGGTCTGGGCAGGTCTCTGTAGGGCCCTAGGTGAAACCCACATAACCTCATCCCAACTCAGCTGCTTGGCTTCTGACTAGCTTACTGAGCGGTTATTTTTACAATAAAATAACCGGCTGGTGCTGGGCCAGGTAATACCAAGATGACTGACTCGTGTCATCTACCCAAGGGAGCTCTCAGTGGGAGCCGCTGTGATGGGTCTAGTGAAGGGTGAGGAGGAGACAGAAACACAGGCAGGCAGTTATGATGCAATAAGAAAAGTGCTAATAAGGGCTAACATTTATTAAGCACTTACCATAGGCTTGTGAGCTCCCTAATGACTGAATTAGATGGACCCTACCGCCCTGATTTAATACACGGGGGAAGCCAAGGCTCAGACAGGCTCGTAACTTGCCCAGAGTCACACGGTGAACAGCGAGACTGAAATTCTCTCAGTCTCAGGGCTGTCTCCTTCATCTCTGCACCGCAGGACCCTATGCCATACGTTAGTGACAGCGGTGCAAGCTTGTAACTAACTACTCCAGTCCATGTGTGATGAGGACGTCCGCCAAACATGCACACTACCGCCCTGTCTCTGTCTTTACCTTCATTTTACCGTGAGGCGGGGCCCCTTTCCCTCTCCCGCCGCCTCAGTCGGGTGGCAGCCGGTCCAGCAGCCGGAAGCCTCACGCCCGTCGCCACCCCAGGGAAGCGGCCTCGTGCCGCCCCCTGCTGGCCGCGGGCTTACAGCCACGACGGCGCTTTCCCAGCGCCTGGTTCCCTGCGCCTGCGCTCCAGGTGGTGGGCGCCTGCTTCTCGGTTCCCCACGACTCCCCTCCTTGCCCATGGTCCGCTGCAGCCGTGGCGGTTGGGGTCGGGGAGTCGCGAGGGTGGATAGCTCGGACAGGGGCCAGGCACGAGCAGCTGGTCGCCTGTATGTGGTTTACTTGACTGTGCCCAAGCCGGGGTCCACTCTCCCAGCTTTAGTCCCTTCCGAGGGGTAGGCTTGGGGCGGGACCAGGGGCCTCTTAGGACCCGGAGCCCAGAGGACTGTGGCCCCGCAAGGAGCGTCATATATTCGTTCTGGGTCTTGAGGGTCCAAGGATGATGGAAACACCCGCTGCGACGTAGTGAACAACGGCAACTCCCACCCCTGGCCGCCCCGTGGCCTGACGTCACCGCCCTCCTCCTCTCCGTGACTAGAGGCCATTCTGAGTGTCTAGGAGGGGAGGCAGACGTCGGAGTAGGTGAGGCTGAGTGACATATAGGAGAATAATTCTGGGTGTAAAGTACAAGCCTGGTGCTAGGAGGGTCGGAGTCACCAAGAGGGTGCACCCGAGCAAAGCTCCGCAGCATCTATTGGAGCCCACCAGGAGGGCCTTCCCTATGCAGAAGGGCTGGGGAAAGAGAAATGGCGGGAGCGCTTCTCGGGTCTGCTCTGTTCCCAGCAGCAGCGACTGTTTCTTTCCAGAGCTTCCGGTCTTACATCTTGGCACAGGGTGGGCAGTTAGTCCTTCAAGACCATGGGGTGACTGTGTTTGCCAACTTAAGAGAATCATTACCTTCAACTGAACAGATAAAACATGACCGCGGGAATATGTCAGGGGAAGGTGGGTCCCCTTAAGGATCAGGAGGACAGGCTTTCCCAGACCCTTCTTCTGTCTTGTGGGAAGGACTTTTCCTGGCGGAGGGCTGTTGTCCAGAAGAACAGTCACAGAGGGTAGTCAGAGGCTGCTGCTGTTATCCCTCAATCTGGCCACCTCAGACTACTGGTTTCTGTGGCTCAGTCTTGTATGTGCAGAATTGGAGGAAGTGGCCCATGACTATTAATTCGTTGGTATATCAGAACATGGAAGCCTGGCAGTCCTCAGGTCACTGGTCTGTCACAGACCAGGACAATGGCTACCAGGGGACTTTGGTATGGCCAGATGTGTGGCTTGTGTGAGTCATCTAAACTGAGCCTGGAGGATGCCACTGGAAGTTTGTGGTGTTTTACATACAGGACTCATTTTAGCATCAAATGGAATGCTGTATTCCTCGGGGCCAAATGACTGACTGAACAGGGCTACGACAGATATGCTGGTAATTAACAGGTAGTAGAAAGTGTCCAGGACCTTTAAGACAGTTGTCCCCAAAGGGAGCTGAGAGTTCACAGGAGAAAGACAATCTTCTTGTTGTGTTCAGAGAAGGCTGAATGAAGGACATCAAGACATTAGTTGCAAGCTGGGCCATCCATGAAATCTAAAGGTAAGACACTGTGTGTGAGCTTGAGATAGTTATTAACTTGAAAAAGTCATATTTTAAAATAAAAAATTACAAAACAAGTTTAACAGCTTAAATGCTCTACCCCAGTCTTCAGTCATTCAGACGCCCTCCTCAGAGGCATTCAGCAGTGTTACTTTCTTGTGTAACCTTCCAGGAGTGTCTGGTTCATAAACAGATAAATGCACAATACCTACGCACCCACTCTTTACACAAACAACATTATACTGAGCTGTTTTGTACCCTGCCTGTTCACTTAAATTTTGAAGATGGTTCAGTATTAGCACACAAAAAGCTGCCTTGAACATAAGGAACACTGGAAGCATTCCTGCTGAAGCCAAAGACAGGGCTGTATGATTTTTGAAGTGAACCTGGAGCTACTCCTTCAAACCCTGGCATTAAAAACCTGCAAGGGAGTGGAGGTGTCAGTTTAACTTCGGCAGACTATTATTTTAATTTCCGTTTGCTCTGCCCCCACCACGTTGCTTTGGGACACCACTGTTTGTTCCCTTGGTCTGTGAAAACAGCCCATAAGTCTTGGCAGGTGTCCATGGGGGGTACTGTTAGGGCAGAACACAGGCCTTGCTGGAGTAATGGGGAAAATCATTGGCAACTGACTGGTCTCCTGCGTTTATCCTCTATTTCAGCTCAACTGGTAAAGAGTCTCCTTGCAGTGCAGGAGGCCCAGGTTCAATCCCTGGGTCGGGAAGATCCCCTGGAGAAGGGAATGGCAACCCACTCCAGTACTCTTGCCTGGAGAATTCCATGGACAGAGGAGCCTGGTGGGCTACCATCCATGGAATTTCAAGGAATCGGACACAACTGAGAGACTAATTTTCACTTTTCACTTTTTTTCTCCTCCTTCACACTGCCAGGTCTCAGGGCAGACCGCTTTTGCCCAGTGCTGCTTCTCCATGGGTCAGAGGTCCAAACCTTGACTTGAGAAGTTTCCTGGTGGGGTGATAGAAAACAGATGTGATTACCTGTGGTTCTAACACAGGGCCCATCTGCCTCCTTTTTGTGCTCACAGGACTGACTGAAATGAGGGTCTGAGCTTCAGTTCTTCTTCCAAACTCACTATCAGATGGAGTAGTCGGCATTATGTGGGCAAGATGAGTTCATAGGTGAAAATTACTAGACACCTGAGAGGAACAACTAAATCAAAAGAAAAGAACAAATTAGACAATACATCTTTTGAAAAATTGGAATAGATGGACAAACAATAATTTAAGCTTAGGGTTTCCTGGTGGCTCAGTGGTAAAGGATCTGCCTGCCAATGCAGGAGACACAGATTTGATCCCTGGTCCAGGAAGATTCCATATGTCTTGAAGCAGCTAAGCCCACGTGCCCCGAGTATTGAGCCTGCACTCAGAGCCTTTGAACCATAGCCTCTGTGCCCACATGCCCCGAGTACTGAGTTTGCACTCTACAGCCTGTGAACCACAGCCTCTGTGCCCATGTGCCCTGAATACTGAGCCTGCACTCAGAGCCTGTGAACTGCAGCTACTGTGCCCACGTCCCACTACTACTGAAGCTTAAGTCAAAGTATTTACCTCCCTTGGTGAACTTGGGAAAAATTTGCAACTTCTCTGGACCTCAGTGACTCCATTTTGCATTCAGTTCAGTTCAGTTCAGTCACTCAGTCGTGTCCAACTCTTTGCGACCCCATGAATCGCAGCATGCCAGGCCTCCCTGTCCATCACCAACTCTCGGAGTTCACTCAGACTCACGTCCATTGATTCAGTGATGCCATCCAGCCATCTCATCCTCTGTCGTCCCCTTCTCCTCCTGCCCCCAATCCTTCCCAGCATCAGAGTCTTTTCCAATGAGTCAACTCTTCACATGAGGTAGCCAAAGTACTGGAGTTTCAGCTTTAGCATCGTTCCTTCCAAAAAAATCCCAGGGCTGATCTCCTTCAGAGTGGACTGATTGGATCTCCTTGCAGTCCAAGGGACTCTCAAGAGTCTTCTCCAACACCACAGTTCAAAAGCATCAATTCTTCGGCGCTCAGCCTTCTTCACAGTCCAACTCTCACATCCATACATGACCACAGGAAAAACCATAGCTTTGACTAGACGGACCTTAGTTGGCAAAGTAGTGGCCGAGAGTGCCAGGCTGTGATGGTGCAGGAATGGCTGAGAGGAGCTACCCAAGTCTGAGGTCAGGGACGGTGCCTGAGAGGAGCTACCCTATGCCTGAGGCCAGAGGCGGCGGCTGGGAGGAGCAACCTGAGGAGCGGTGGTTGCACGGGCGCAGGAGGGCCTAGAGGAGCTATCCCACATTGAAAGTCAAGAAGGGTGGCAGTAAGGAGATACCCCTCGTCCAAGGTAAGGAGCAGTGGCTGTGCTTTGCTGGAGCAGCGTGAAGAGATATCCCACACCCAAGGTAAGAGAAACCCAAGTAAGAAGGTAGGTGTTGCAAGAGGCCATCAGAGGGCAGACACACTGAAACCATACTCACAGAAAACTAGTCAATCTAATCACCCTAGGACCACAGCCTTGTTCAGGTTACTGTAACAGAAAACCACGGGCTGGGCAGCTTAATCAGCAGACATTTAGTTGAAGTCTGGGAGGCTGAGACCAGGGTGCCAGCATGGTCAGGTTCTGCAGAGGCCCTCTTCCTGTTGACAGACAGCTGTTGTTTCTTTGTGCTCTCACATGGTGGAGAGGGGAATCATCTTGCCTGTTTCTTCTAATAAGGGCACTAATTCCATTCATGGGGCCCCTACCCCCATGACCCAATTGCCTCCCAAAGGGCCTACCTGCTAAGAACATAACACTGGGGCTTAGGATTTCAACATTTACATTTTGGGGACATTAACATTCAGACCATAACAAAAACAAATGGATCAGTTTCTCACTGTGACCTTGGCAAGAACAGCTTTGGTGGAGCAAGAATGTGTGTAGTCCCATTGCCACCTGACTCCCATTTTGGGGGACATCCTCACAACAGGGTGCCCTGGTGCTTTGTTTCTAGAGGTTCTAGATTCTCAGGAATAAACTTGCCAGGGCTTGGTGCTTTCAACAGTTGGGAAAGAGGCCACCTCCACTCTGGCTAGGTCCCCATAACCAAGACTGATCTGTGTCTGCTCCTTGGGGATAAGGCCAACAGCTATTTGTCTCCCATGAAGCCAGCATTTGTCTCTCTGTTCAAAGAATCTGGCAACCCTATCCTTTTACTGGTGTCTTAATCCATTTACCTGTCTAGGAAGGGAGGGGAGGTTTGGGATTAATAGAATTACCGGCCACATTTATTGAGGGGGTCTGGAATCCCTGGAAAGCCAGGATTTCATCATATCTATCACTCAGCCCCACAGAATTGCAAGGAGGACCGGGTTCACACTTAAGTAAAGATATTACTCTGAACAGCAGACAATCCTGCTGTGCCCAGCCAAAGGTAACAGTGCCATCTGTGGGTCACTGGAGGAGTGCGTCTGGGTGTAATTGTAATAACACAAATGGAGTACAGTGGCAGGGCCCTCCGGAGCCTGATTCCATACTCTTCCTGTTGACTAATGAGAAGTGAACTTTAGAGAGATATGATTTTTGTTTAATGACCAGATGTTTGAAAGAAACACAAGAGATGGATGGGCCAATATGTGAGCCCGAGTGTGCTTTAGGGAGGGGAAAGATCAAGCTTGTGGATGTGCTCTACAAAAGTAGAGCTAAAGTTTTTCTTTCCAGAATATGACTCCCCTCCTCCCCCACCCAAAAATGTGATGGAGATGGAGTACGTAGTTGTGTGGGCAGAGGAGTGGGTCACAGCTTGGGGAGAAGTCTAGGGCTGGATGCAGTCAAATACAGCCTGAGAAGTCAAGTATGTGTATCTCAATTTACTTAATAATACCCGATACTTGCTTACTAAGTGCCAGACCTTCTCAAAATGTGTATTAACCCTCACAATAACCCTGTGAGGTTGATGATATCTTAGCTCCCATTATTTAGAAGGGAATTAAAGCACTGGGGGGTTAGGTAACCTGTTCAAGGACACGCAGCATAAGGAAACCAAGACTGCAGACCCAGCACTGTCCAGTGTCCTTGATGTCTGCGCCAACCTCTGTTGTGTTGTTCAGTCACCCAGTCATGTCCGACTCTTTGTGACCCCGTGGACTGCAGCATGCCAGGCCTCTCTGTCCCTCACCATCTCCCTGAGTTTCCCCAAGTTCACGTTCATTACATTGGTGATGCCGTCCAGCCATCTCATCCTCTGACACCCTCTTCTCCTTCTGCCCTCAATCGTTCCCATCGTCAGGGACTTTTCTAGTGAGTCATCTGCTGTACATCATTCTAAATGCATGGCCTGTTCCTTGCCTTTCAGACTTGAGCAGGAGGCACATAAAGTAAGCATTTACTGGCGGTTTTGATTAAAGTGTCCATCAGCCAGGGCAGCACTAATACAGCTCTGAGTTCAGGGTCCCCTGAGGGGCGGCCCACAGCCCCAGGCCTTGAGGGGTTCTTGAGTCTATTTTTTGTAGACTTTACCCTATGTGGATGGAAAATTATGGGAGAATTTTAATCAGGGGAGTGCCATGGTCTGCTTTAGGTTTACAAAATGAGTTTAGGTCTTCTTCAAGGGTGATGGACATGGAGACTTGCTAATGACAAGGAATCCAGGGTGGTCTCCTGGCCTGGCACCAGTTTGCAGGGGGTTTGTGAGTGAGGAGAAGCAGAACAGAAAGAACCCAGGTGAGCTGTAGTCAGGTATCTTCTCTCTCCCTCTCTGTTCTCTGCCCCCACTGCCTCCTAAGGTGACTGTTCTGCCAGCATGCTCCAGAAGGCAGCGTCACCTGGAGCCTTTGCTCCATCTTGTTTCACTGGAAGAAGAGCTAGGTGCTCGAGAAGTGGGTTGGAGGATGTGGTGATGGTCTGCTCAGTGGAGATGCACCATCCCACTTGTTCTGCTCAGTGGAGATGCACCATCCCACTTGTGCATCACCCACGTGTGGCTGACTAAGGATGCAGGGGATGGGGGCGGGGCCTGCCCGGTGGAGCATGTCCACCTGGCAATGGCTGCTGGGTATCCTAGTGAGTGCCTTACTTCCTAGTCCTGTGGACACCCCACTCAGCCCTTCAGAGAGAGCAGAGCCACAGGCAAATGATCCTGTTGGTCTTTCTAATCTTGGAATGGGAACTAGGGTGGGGGACTCCTCAGAGCAGCCCAGTACAGGGTACAGCAGACCAGGAAGAGGCCACACTCAGGAGGGGGAGTCTGGTCAGGTCTCCCTGCTCCTTCCTGAAAGTGCTCCCAAGGCATGTCCCTCCCTTTGAACACAGCTCTTCTCTCTCAGCCGTTCTCTGCTGGGTACTTGTCTGCTCCCCTGCAGCTCTGGGGGAGCCCACTGGGGAAGATCTGGGTCTTTGGTCAAGCATCTTAGCAGCTGCTGCCCTAGTGCTGGGCCCAGCTGGGGATGCAGAGGAAGAGGAAGGAAGGAGTGCTGAGAAGGGAGAAGACCAGGAGGGGAGGGTGCTGCTGACCTCAAGAGGATCTAGCAGCAGCTGGGGCAAATTCAAGGAAAAGATCTTTTGTAGGTTTTCTTGAAGCTCTTCTCCCCATCTAGGGTATAGATCCTAGTTGAGGGTAGGTGGCAACCGTCTGACTGGGCTTCCTGGTCAAGTGCTTGTGGCCTCCTGGGGAATACAGACTCCATACACCTGGGTCTGCCTGCCCCAGGCATAGCCACAGCTTCTTGCTGGCCTGCAGGCAGAGAGCTGGGTGAGATGACCCATAGGTCCTTTCTGGAACGATCATCTTCTTTCCTCTTTCTTTTCCTCATTTTGTTGCGTGCAGCATGAATCTGCAACAAATGAGACCTTCCAGAAAAAGGAGGAGGTATCCTCATTCGGCAGAAAGATTTGAGTCACCAGCTTGGTGAGAAGCTCACAGCTACCTGCAGAGAAATTTCATGCCCTTGATGGTTTCTGCAAGACCCATTTTACCCCTTTTCATCCTTAACCTCCACTCTGCTAGACCTGGCCCATGGAGATCATGAAAATGTGCTTGTCAGATCTTCAACTCCAGAAGGGTGAGTGATGGAAGTCCTCAGCTGCTGCACTCTGAATCTGTCACTTCCTTAGTATTGAGGCTGTGATTCCTACAATGGCTCCCAGTCAAAGAGCAGAGTGCATTGGGGATACTAAGACAGGATACCAAGAGGATGCCTGGGAGCTGTGAGTCTCCTTTGATGGGTCACTAGCTCCAGGATTGCCCATTGGCTTTGCCAAACACTCTTGGATGACCGGCATCCTGGGATAATTTCACCTAGCCTCCCCTCTTCTCTACTTCACTGGGGTCTTACAGCTCCTCAGCCTCTTCCAGCTCCTCCAGACTCTCCCCCAACATTTCATTTTGTTTTGACATCTACCTCTTGGAGAACTCATACTAACCTACCTACTCCCCTTGCTCAAGAGTGGGAACCCTTTGGGGCTTCCCTGGTGGTCCAGGAGTTTATAATCTGCCTTGCAATGCAGGGGACTTGGGTTTGATCCCTGGTTGGGGGACTAGGATCCTACATGCTAAGGAGCAACTAAGCCTAGAGCTGCAACTACTGAGCCTGCACACTACAACTAGCCAGTCCGTGGACTGTGGGAAAGACTCCTTACGGGGCAACAAGTTCCACTGTGCTGCAACTGAGACTTGACGAAGCCAAGTAAATAAATAAATATAAAAAAGATTGGGGACTCCTGTTTGAACTCTTCCTTTCTGAGTTGCCCACCATCACTGAGCTGCTGGCAGTGAGGGGTGACAGGGGTCAGGGGAGGCCTTTGAGGCAGTTGGTACCCCAGAACAGAGGCCTGCCCTCCACCTCCTTCACTGGGACCTCTAGAGTCAGGAGACCCTCCGTTCCATGAGACAGCTGGTCTGCGATGGCCATGGCCCTGGATGGCATCAGCAGCGCATGACGGACAGGGCTGTTCATTGGCTCACACTGTCCACTGCCTTCCCCTCATCCACTGCTCTTGGGACGTCAGTCATCCTCACAGACCGCCTCATCTGGAGTGGTAGGTGTATGAGAGACAGAGAGGAGCTTTCAACGGTGTCTGCACCCCTTCCCCAGCCTCTCCTTCCCCATGGTCAGCTTCCCTTTTGTGGCCTCACAGGAAAGATAGGACTCAAGTAGCCTCAATTTCTAGGAAAGCAGAGAACTGGGAAGGGCTGAAATTCTCCCACACGAGGAAAGCCATGATGGGTAGCAGGGAGCCTTCACTAGCTTCGTTTATTCACTTATTTTAAGTTTTAACACATTTATTGAGTGTCTATTGTGACAGACACTGCTAGTCATTTTTGCAGTCTCCACAGTGAAGCTTTAAAGTCCAGGAGACAGGTACTATTGATTATTAATCCCACCTGGCTGAGATGACTTGCTCTGATGTCACAAAGCTGGGAAACTGGAGCCAAGATCTGAACAAAACTTGTCTAACATCAGAGCTGCTTATTCATTTAACATATTTATTAAATGGCTTACAGAGCTTATAGAACTTAGAGTTGAAGCCTTATTATGCTTCACCTACTGTCTTTGCCAGGAAAATCATTGATTTCAGACTCAGTCTGGGTTTAACCTTTGCTCTGTCACATATTATCTGTTATCCTGGGCAGACCCCTGGGATTCTGCTTCAGTTTCCTTACTTGTTCAACGGGACCTCAGTGGGTCCAGCTTTGAGAGGTTGTTTTGGATGGATGAAAGTGAAAGTGAAAGTTGCTTAGCCATGTCCAACTCTTTGCAACTCCATGGACTATACTGCCCATGGAATTCTCCAGGCCAGAATACTGGAGTGGGTAACCTTTCCCTTCTCCAGGGGCTCTTCCCAACCTAGGGATCAAACTCAGGTCTCCCGCACTGCAGGCAGATTCTTTACTAGCTGAGCCACAAGGGAAGCCCTTGGATGGATGAGGCCATGTAATAATGTGTGGTAGGTTCTCAGTGCAGATTGGACATGTCCTAAACAGTACATAAGACCAAAAGATGATTTTCATGACAAAGTACACCCAAGGCACAAGGCTGGGCATGGTGGTGGGGCTCATGTCTCACAGTTAGTATTGGTGAAAGCGTTGGCCACACCAGGGCCCCAGCTGGCCAGGCAGAACACTGCCTGCCACCACTGCCTGGTGGCGACCTGGCTGGCATGTCTCCATGGATGCTGTCATCTCTTTCAGTTCTCCCCAGGGCTTGCTCTGCGGTCCTGACAGGCATCTTGGAAGGATCTTCACCTTGGCTAAGATATATTGAAATCCTTGATTATGCTGATCATGCTAATTTGAGCAATTTGACTCTGATGTGCCTTGGTATAGCTTTCTTCATGTTTCTTATGCTTGGGGTTTGTTGAACTTAGACCTGTGGGTTATAGTTTTAAGTCTGGAAAGGTCTCAGCTATTTTTCTTCAAAATTTTTTTCTGTTTCCACTCTCCTGAGGAAATCCAGTTGGCTGCTTAAAGTCTAATATATACCAACGCTCTTCTCATTTCTTGAAATTCTTTTTTCTCTCTACTTCATTTGGGATTCTGTTGGTATGCCTTCAGGTTTACTAACCTTTTCTTCTGCAATGTCCAATCTTTGTTAATCCCATCTCATTTTTTGTGTGTGTGCACGCATGTGTGTGTTTGTTTAAATCTTTGACATTAGAGTTTTCATCTCTAGAAGTTTGATTTGGGTCTTTACTTCATTTTTTTTTTTTTTTGGCCAAGCCTTGTGGCTTACGGGATCTTAGTTCACCAATCAGGAATTAAACCCAAGCCCCCCGCAGTGGAAGCATGGAATCCCAACCACTAGACACCATGGAATTCCTTCTACTTCATTTTTTAAACATATGGAATATAGATACATGTCTGTTTTAATATCTTCCTCTGCTAATTATAAGGGCTACATCAATTCTGGGTTGATTTTAGTGGGTTGATTATTCTCATTATGGGTTTGGTTTTTCTGCCTCACTGCACGCCTAGTAGTCTTTGATTAGATTCTGGACGATTATGAATTTTTCCTTTGTGGACACTGGATATTTTTACATGCTTGTGAGTCTTCTTTGCTTTATTCTGAGGGTGCTGTAAAGTTATTGGGTAACAGGTCCTTTTGGATTTATCTGTTGTGCTTTGTGAGGCAGGTCCAGAGACGTGTCCAGTCTCGGGCTAGGTATCTGCTACAGCTCAGACCACAGCTTCCTGAGAACTCTCCCCAGGGCCCCATGAATTATAAGTTTTTCAGTCTGGCTGGTGGAAACAGACACTGTTACGGATTTTGTGTGAGCGCCACCCATGTTCCTTCTAATCCTTTCTCGAGGTCTCTCCCTAGCCTCGTGTGGGCTTCCCTCACGTGTGCGTGATTAGTGTTCTGCTGGGTGCTGCAGGGGGTCGTTGGTCTGCAGGCCTTGGGAGCTCTGTGTCTGTGCAGCCCAATCCTCTTGGGTGCTCTGTCCTGTGAACTCTGGTGGCCTCATTCTTGCCGAACTCTCAGCTCTGTTTCCTCAACCCAAGGAGTCTGCCTGGCTCTGCCTGTTCTTCCTCCTTGTGCTGCGGAAACTCTCAAGACAGTAAATTGGGGCAGTCTTCGGCTCAGTTCACTTGTTTCCTTCGTCTTACAGATCACATCCTTCATTGCCTGATGTCCAGTGTTTTAAAGACTGGTGTTTCCTGAATATTCTCTGCCCAGCTCCTACCCCTTGTCCTCAGGAGAGGAAGGAGAGTAAACATGGGCTCTTACTCTGTCTTGACCAGCAGTAGAAGACTTCATTCAACCACTTTAGTCTTGAACGAGGCCTCGCCAAACTCCTGGATGGCTAAAGACACCACTAGAATTTCCTGCCAATGCAGGAAACGTGAGAGATGAGGGTTCGATCCCTGGGTTGGGAAGATCCCTTGGAGAAGGAAATGACAACCCACTTCAGTATTCCTGCCTAGAGAATCCCACAGACAGAAGAGCCTGGCGAGTCACACAGCCCAGGGGTCCGCAGAGTTGGACACGACTGAACACACACACACACATGCATATTATGCATACATAGCAACGTACACAATTCAAGTCCCAAAGGAAGAAATAGGTTTGACATGTCTCAAAACATAAAGAGGGCTGGATGAAGGAACGGTGAAAGATGGGAGTGCAGACACAGACAAGAATCAGATCTTGAATGGTTCTGTTCAAGATGATAGAGATTTTTAATTTTCTTTTAAGGGTAACGGGCACCAAGGGAGAATCCCTTTGGAGCAACGGACTTGGTCAGATTCATGTTTTAGAATCCCGTTATGCATCTCATTTCTTCCCATACACCCCAGAAACGTCCCCAGGCCCTGAAGTTGCCACACTCACAGGAAGGGTTTTTGTCTCTTGTAGTGTGTAGCTGTTCCCTCACCCATCTCTCTGGTGACCAAACACGGGGCCTTTGTGGCCCTCATGGTTCTTGTCCCTGGAACCAGGGGATTTCCTGGAGCCAGGGGATTTCCTGGAGCCGGCACCCAGCAACCCGGGGATTTCCCTGTCAGGTCACTGTCTCTGGAGAAGCCGACCAGACGTCACACCAAGGAAAGGGAGGAGCACCCACATCAGGCAGTGGTGGTCAGGGTAGGGCGAGGTGCAGCTGGGGAAGAGAAACGTTTCTTTCTGGAATTTACAGAGAGAGTGTAAAACAAGCAATTGCACATGGTTGGTGGAAATTGGTATAAATGGGCAGATAAATTCTAAGAATAGAGAATCTCCAAGAGGAATGGGGATTTGTTTCCTCTATTTTATACCGAGTCCTTGTATCCTTTCCCTACTCTGTGTCTCCCTGATGACACTGGACAGTACCCCTGATGTTCTGTCAGACCTACATCTGAATCCCCTCTTTTCCTTCCTGGAAAGCAAGGTTAGAGAAAACCACATAATTGGATAGACTGGGGCCATAGTAAGAAAACACTGCCTGTCTCTTAGTGATGTGCTGGCACTGGACCTTACTGGCTCTCAAGAGCCTACTGTGTGCATATCTTTGCAATTCTGCATCCAGCGACATCATGATGGTAATGTGAAATTGGTTAAGGTAGCAGTGTTTGTTGTTATTTTTCAGTCATTAAGTCTAAGACACGTCTGACTCTTTGCAACCGCATGGACTGTAGCCTGCCAGTCTTCTCTGCCCTCCCCTCTCTCCTAGGGTTTGCTCAAATTTGTGTCCATCGAGTCTATGATGCTATCTAACCATCTCCTCCCCTGCCACCCCCTTCTCCTTTTGTCTTCAATCTTTCCCGGCATCAGGGTCTTTTCCAGTGAGTCAACTCATCACATCAGGTGGCCAAAGTATTGGAGCTTCAGCTTCAGCAACAGTCCTTCCAATGAGTATTCAGGGTTCATGTCCTTTAGGATTGACTGGTTTGATCTCCTTGTAGTCCAACAACAATCTACAAAAGTAACTCGCAAATATTATATAAGAGAGTTTCTCCTCTATAACCAGAGGATCAGTTGTTGAACATCTATGAGCACACCACTGTATATTCTCTTCATTTGAAATTCTCTTTGACCCTCTCTCTCAGTACTGAAATTTCTTAGGACTTTCCTCTTCTCCTGGGCTAATGAACTTAACCTTGACAATAGGTTTAACTTTGAGCATAGTGCTCATAAAATAAAGATCTTGGAAATTTAAGGAGACAATATTCCCTCCCACAAAACTACAGAAAAGCAGACCTAGTTAAAGTGAGTCCTGATAAACAGGCGTATTGAGGATATTCACAAAGAGCATTGGATTTATCCTCCTGCCAGTGAGAAGACTTGTTGAAAGTGTATTATGTATAATGCTGTTTCCATGTAAAAAGGAGTCTTTTAAGATGTTGGACTTCAGAGATTGTTATGTACTGTGAAGCATAACCTTTAACTCTTAAAAAAATAATTTAATGTTTCTTTCTTTCTTTCTTTATTTGGGGCCGTGCTGGGTTTTGTTGCAGTGCAGGCTTTTTCTCTAGTTGCAGTGGGCGGAGACTGCCCTTCAGCGCGGTATGCGGGCTTCTCACTGCAGGGCTTTCCCTTGTGGCGAACACGGGCTCCAGGGCCCGAGGGCTTCTCACTGTTGCTGCACGTGGGCTCTAGAACTCAGGCTCAGTTGTGCTGTACTGGCTTAGTTGCTCTGAGGCGTGTGGGATCCTCCTGGGTCAGGGATCAAACCGTGTTTCCTGCAACGGCAAGCAAATTCTTCACCACTGAGCCTCCAGGGAAGCCCTACCCTTTAACTCTTAAAAGTCCACTATTCTAATTGGTTGTCACTCAATAGTTTGATGCTCTGAAAACAATATTGACACTGATACATATATATATATTTTTTTTTCTGCGTGCATACTTGCAAGGATTTAGGTTAGTCTAGAGAAGAGCCTTTGGCATTTCGTTGCCTACCTCCATGTGTAAGTTCCTTATTCAAAGGATGTGAGAACATGTGAAATTTACAGAATCACTTTGGATCATCGGCTGCTATGAGTATGTGGTCTCAGAGCTTCCTGTTCCATTTCCTTGTCTTTGACGAATTTCCTCTTTCGTTCTCTTCTGTTGTTCAGTCACTAAGTTGTGTCCAAATCTTTGCCACTCCATGGACTGCAGCACGCCAGGCTTCCCTGTCCTTCACTAACTCCCAGAGTTTGCTCAAACTTGTGTCCTTTGAGATGGTAATGCTATCTAACCCATCTCATCCTCTGCCACCCTCTTTTCCTTTTGCCATCAATCTTTCCCAGCATCAGGGTTTTTCTCCAGTGAGGTGGCTCTTCGTGTCAGGTGGCCAAAGTATTGAAGCTTTAGCTTCAGCATCAGTCCTTCCAATGAGTATTCAGGGTTGATTTCCTTTAGGATTGACTGGTTTGATCTCCTCGCTGTCCAAGGGACCCTCAAGAGTCTGCTCCAGCACCACAGTGAGAAAGCATCAACTCTGCAGTGCTCAGCATTTTTATAGCCCAACTCCCCCATTCTCCTCTATGCCGTTGTAAATACTCAATCACCTTTAAGTTTTCTGTATTCAGTTCCAAGCAGATGATCTTTCTTAGTTCCAATAAATGATCTTTTCCTCCTAATTCATCTAACAACCAGAAAGGAGTGAGAGATAGTCACAAAGACACTTATGGTTTTCTAGGAGCCGAACAGTTAACCAAACCCACTGTCAACCAACCAAAAGGAAAACAAACCAGTGAATGAAAGTAGCCTAGGTCACACCAGCAGTGCTGGAAGCAGGAATGCCGAGAACTTTGAAAAGTATTATCTGGAGGCAACAGTTTGGGCTCTAAAATTGCAATGAGATTATACAATCCAACATGATTATCCTGGAGAGTGTTGGTAGGGCAAAGGCAGGCCATATAGCATTCTGAAAATTTTCATTAATCCTGCCACACTCTATACCAAGCCCATTACCCAGCTCTGTTAATTCTGCTCCTAAATATATATTGAATGCTCTCAATTCTACTGCACATCTGTATTTTCAATGGGTTATTTTTGGTATACAGGAAAGTTATTCATGTAGACTATTTTTGTCTATACGATTTTTAAACTCTCTTTTCAATTGAGATAACTCTTCCAGATGCTTCTTTCAGATTTCATAAGTAGAAAAAATGATGTCATGCAAATAATAATTCTTTCTTCTCTTAAAAGAAAGTTGGGACTTCCATTAAAACTGAAAAATGTTCACTGACAGATATAAAGAGAATAGAGAAACTTCATGTACATCTCAGTGTGAAGAGTATTTTTAAGATACCAAATCTTCCTAAGTTATTTTACAGCATTACTAAAATTACTGAATTTACTAAAATTCAGCTTTGCTTAAACTCTCAGTAGGACTTTCTTTCTGTAACCTGCCAGAAGGTAATTTGAAAGAACAAATTAAGAATGGCTAAGAAAAGCTTAATTAATAAAAATGTTAATAAAGGGGGCCTGCCATATTTTAAAATATTGTGTAAAGAAATGATTAGTTTGGTGTATTGAAAGAATTCTTAGGTGAATGAAGCAGACTAGAGAGGCCCTCAACAGACCCCAGAATAAGGCACTTTATTAATGTCAAACACAGGAAGCATCTGAAATTAATGGTGAAGGTACAGATTAGTCCACAGAATGGTGCTGATATCCTCTGCTTAGCATGGACACTTGTGAAGGGGCTAATGAGTCTTTCTGTGATTAAACTGGGGAGGTGACAAGACCTCAGAGCAAACTAGAACTTGGAAGTCTGAGGGAGCTGAAGTCTCTTTCAGAATCTTCCTTTCATAGCTTCAGGGCAGTGTTCCTCAGAGCGAGAAATGTCATCCATCAAGTAAGTGTAAAAGAAAAATGGTGATGGAAATCCCAGTATGAACAATGGTAAACAGCTTTTCTTAACACAGGGTGTCTCAGAATCTTTAACATGATCAGTCACCATGAACCTCTAAGAAAGCCACAGAGCATGGAATATTTACCAAACTTACTTAATTTTGGAACCCTTTTTGGGCAAAACATATTTCTGGACTAGTGTTCTATGCAACGCTTTGGGAAAACAGGATCCATCTTAGGAAGAAAGGAGCTATTTTGATGGGTATGACACTCAGGGTTCTTGATGGGAAACATAAGCCCATGTTTACATAATTTAAGCAGAAAAGGAATTTATTGGGAGGGAGACTTCCCTGGTAGCTCAGGTGGTAAAGAATCCACCGGCAGCGCAGAAGTCCCCAGTTCTATTCCTGGGTCGGGGAGATCCCCTGGAGAAGGGAATGGCTACCCACTCCAGTATTCTGGCCTGGAGAATTCCATGGACAGAGGAGCCTGGCAGGCTATAGTCCATGGGGTCACACAGAGTGGACAGGACTGAGCGGCTTTCACAGCACAGCAATTTATTGGGATGTTTGTGGCTCAGCTGGTAAAGAGTCCACCTGCAGTGCAGGAGACCTGGATTCAATCCCTGGGTTGGGAAGATACCCTGGAGAAGGGAAAGGCTACCCACTCCAGTATCCTGGCCTGGAGAATCCCATGGACTGTGTAGTCCATGCGGTTGCAAAAAGTTGGACACAACAGAGTGACTTTCACTTTCACAACCCTTGCTCTTAGATTCAACGCGAAGATGTGGAAAATGGGGCAGCATCGGGGAGGTTGGCTGAGAGGACTCCCAGGATGTTCCTTGAAGACTCCCGCATCTCTGAAACCACATGTTACGGTCTCAGTCACACAGTGGTGGTATTGATTGGCTCTGGTGAGAGGTTCTGGGTGTGTTTTTGATCCTCTGGGCACGTGTTTTCTTTTCTACGTGTATGACTGACAGGCGGTGCGTCCTCTAGACCCTTGCAGCCCTAGAGCAGTTAAGCTTCTGAGGCTTGAGGCTGGTTCTTTTGGCCACAAGGTGGCGCTCTTCTTTTTCCATTTCTGGTTCAAGACCCTTGCTGCTGCTGCTGCTGTCAAGATCCTTAATTCTGGACAAACGCTGCCAGTCATCTTCATTCAATAATCATCCAAACTGGGTAAGTCTTTTTTTTTCTTTTTAAAGTATATTTTCTTCTTTATTATGTTTTTTTTTTATTGAAGTACAGTTGCTGTATACTATTATGAATTGCAGGTGTATAATTTAGTTATTCAAAATATTTAAAAGTTATACTCCATTTATAGTTCTAAACCATTGTCTATATCCCCCGGGTTGTGCAGCATATCCTTGTAGATTATCTTATGCCTAGCGATTTGCCCCTCTAATCCCCTACCTCTGTGTTGCCCCTCTGCTTTTCCTGCTCCCCACTGGTAACCACTAGCTTATTCTCTGTATCTGTGAGTCTGCTTCTTTTTTGTCACATTCACTAGTTTGTATGTTTTTTAGATCCTGGATATAAGTGGTAACGTACATTGTTTCAGAGTGTGAAGCTCTCGTTACACGGCATTATTTTACTTGATTTGAACTGGCACAGATGATGGAGGGGGTCCCCAGATCACCCACCCAACCAGGGAGTGGCAGAGCCAGAGTTTCATCCCAGGACTCGTGATTTTACACTGGATTGATGGTTTGCAAGCCTTGGCTGCATGTGGGACTCACTTCGAGTTAACAAAGATACTGATGCCTGAGTCCCAACCCAAACCAGTTAAGTCAGGATCTCTGGGGTGGGGTGCTGGCATCTTTACGAACATGCTCTGAGAGTGGGGACCACCACCCTAGGTCTCAGATGCACAGCTCTCCTTTTCCTCCATCGCTCCTAGGGAAGGGAGCTCTGGGCGAGGGCAATGTGAGCATGCAGTTCTCCTGTGGTTGAGAGTCAGATATGCAGTGAAAAGTGGGTTTATTTGTAGGAAATGCAAGCATGGACCTGTATCTTTGTACTATGTTTTAAATAAAAGCAGTTTGGAAAAACGCCGTGTTTTACACCGTTGCAAGCTATGTTTTTGTTTTGTCACTGCTTCAGGCTTAATCAGGGATATAATTTGTTTTTCTTAATTGCAAGAGTACTCCCCTAGGGGGCAGGAGCCATAGCTGCTCTGTTCAAGGTTGAGTTCTCAGCATCCTTCACAGAGCTTGGCATACGGGGGGCACTCAATACCTTTCACTGGTTGGGTAAGTGGATGCCTGAATGATTGAGTGACAGGCAAGGTTAGTCACTTCGCTGGGGATGTTTCCATTAGAAATATGATGAAAGACACCCGTTCTAAGCATTCTAGGTCAAAGCAGCAGCTTCAGGGACATCTCTAGGGAGCAGCCAGAAGCAAATGAAAGTTTTAGTTTCTTTGGGTGAGACTGACCCAGCTGAAGGGCCAGCTGGAGAGCTTAATGAGGGAAAAAGAAGTTGGTAACCTCAGTAAGACGGGAAAGGAAACTAAAAGTATAAAATTGCTGCCGAGAGCAGTTATCTCATTTACTTTCTGAAAAGTGCCCTTTGGAATGGAAATGTTTGGGAAAAGAAGCCTATAGTTAAGGGTGAAAAAGCAAGTTGGAGGGTACCAACTTGGTGTATAAAGTGAACTGTGTTACAATTAATGAGAATGTGGCCATACATTGGGGTTTTATAATTTCTTGGCTTAATGATTTTAGTTTGTGGAGGACAAATGTCCCTTTGTGGTATTAGAGAGATTACCATGGAATTTTGGTTTTTTGGAGATCTTGTTCTTTTTTGTGGTTTTGGGCACAGGTTTGAGTAGTTCATGCAGCACAAAAAAAGTCCCATTAAGACAGAACTGGACATTTGTTGGATTTTACTTACTCTGGGTACTGGCATCTTTACTCCAATGGCCAAGCAGGATCCATGAGGTCAAATACTAAATCATTATTGTACAAGTTATTTATCCATTATTCATGGAGGCGAAAGGTCAGTGTGAAAGATGGATGAATGAACTATAAAATCTGTGCCACGGTTATGCTGTTGTTATCATAACAGTTCTTCAGTTCCTCTTTGCTGACCAGTTAACTAGTGCTGACTGGTGATTCATTTACTAGTGCTAATCCCTTGTCCGTGTGGTGAGGGGAAAGTTTCGGTTCTGTGGATTCCCTTCTGCATGTTCCTTCTTTCTCCACATATGCTGAGGCTGTGTCCACTTTCACCTCTTGTCCTTTCTCTGTTCACGGCCATAACCGGTGGCTCTCTATCGCAGCTCAGTTTTTAGCATATGACAATGGTTCAATAGCCTCAATATTTTAAGCATGCTTACAAATCATGAAAATGATAAAAATAATAAATTCCATCCACAAAAGACAATAACATGTTGGAGAAAACACATGAAGTCTTCAGTAGTCTCACTAGTGATAAGAAAATGCAGTATAAAAACTGACTATTATATTGGTCCCCAAAAAAGAATTACTCATTCCCACTGTTGATGAGGGTCCAGGGGAAATGAACTGTTCTACTAATATTATATATGAATCTTTTAGAGCATTATTTGTCAAAACTTATCATAAATCTTATTTGTTAAAAGATGTATGTTTTGGTCCAGCAACTATGCTTGTAAGAATTTATCCCAAGGAAAAATGATGGATACAGCACAGAGACATCACTGAAGAATATTCTCTGTAAGGCTGTTCATAGTACTGAGCAATGGAAAGCATCCTGATTGTTTACTAACAAGGAACTGGTTACATAAATCATTATAGTTAGAATCCTAGGGATCCATTAAGAATAATATAGATTTTTTTTATGGGAAGGAAAACACTCAGAATTTAGTTTCCATCCATCACCATACAGTTGACTCCCTTCACCCCTTCCAGCCTCCCTCCTGGCCCTTCCTCTCTGGTAATCACTCTTCTGTTCTCCGTATCTGTGTGCTTGTTTTCCTTTGGTTTGGTCTATTCATTTATTCATTTATTTATTTTTTCGCCCACATATGAGTGACATTACACTGCATTTCTCTTTCTCCATCTTGCTTATTTCACTTAGTGTAATCTATGTTGTTGGAGATGCACGATTTCATCTTTCATATGG
>SJYC01134600.1:0-37500 GCA_006408675.1 Madoqua kirkii
ATAAAAGCAGTTTGGAAAAACGCCGTGTTTTACACCGTTGCAAGCTATGTTTTTGTTTTGTCACTGCTTCAGGCTTAATCAGGGATATAATTTGTTTTTCTTAATTGCAAGAGTACTCCCCTAGGGGGCAGGAGCCATAGCTGCTCTGTTCAAGGTTGAGTTCTCAGCATCCTTCACAGAGCTTGGCATACGGGGGGCACTCAATACCTTTCACTGGTTGGGTAAGTGGATGCCTGAATGATTGAGTGACAGGCAAGGTTAGTCACTTCGCTGGGGATGTTTCCATTAGAAATATGATGAAAGACACCCGTTCTAAGCATTCTAGGTCAAAGCAGCAGCTTCAGGGACATCTCTAGGGAGCAGCCAGAAGCAAATGAAAGTTTTAGTTTCTTTGGGTGAGACTGACCCAGCTGAAGGGCCAGCTGGAGAGCTTAATGAGGGAAAAAGAAGTTGGTAACCTCAGTAAGACGGGAAAGGAAACTAAAAGTATAAAATTGCTGCCGAGAGCAGTTATCTCATTTACTTTCTGAAAAGTGCCCTTTGGAATGGAAATGTTTGGGAAAAGAAGCCTATAGTTAAGGGTGAAAAAGCAAGTTGGAGGGTACCAACTTGGTGTATAAAGTGAACTGTGTTACAATTAATGAGAATGTGGCCATACATTGGGGTTTTATAATTTCTTGGCTTAATGATTTTAGTTTGTGGAGGACAAATGTCCCTTTGTGGTATTAGAGAGATTACCATGGAATTTTGGTTTTTTGGAGATCTTGTTCTTTTTTGTGGTTTTGGGCACAGGTTTGAGTAGTTCATGCAGCACAAAAAAAGTCCCATTAAGACAGAACTGGACATTTGTTGGATTTTACTTACTCTGGGTACTGGCATCTTTACTCCAATGGCCAAGCAGGATCCATGAGGTCAAATACTAAATCATTATTGTACAAGTTATTTATCCATTATTCATGGAGGGAAAGGTCAGTGTGAAAGATGGATGAATGAACTATAAAATCTGTGCCACGGTTATGCTGTTGTTATCATAACAGTTCTTCAGTTCCTCTTTGCTGACCAGTTAACTAGTGCTGACTGGTGATTCATTTACTAGTGCTAATCCCTTGTCCGTGTGGTGAGGGGAAAGTTTCGGTTCTGTGGATTCCCTTCTGCATGTTCCTTCTTTCTCCACATATGCTGAGGCTGTGTCCACTTTCACCTCTTGTCCTTTCTCTGTTCACGGCCATAACCGGTGGCTCTCTATCGCAGCTCAGTTTTTAGCATATGACAATGGTTCAATAGCCTCAATATTTTAAGCATGCTTACAAATCATGAAAATGATAAAAATAATAAATTCCATCCACAAAAGACAATAACATGTTGGAGAAAACACATGAAGTCTTCAGTAGTCTCACTAGTGATAAGAAAATGCAGTATAAAAACTGACTATTATATTGGTCCCCAAAAAAGAATTACTCATTCCCACTGTTGATGAGGGTCCAGGGGAAATGAACTGTTCTACTAATATTATATATGAATCTTTTAGAGCATTATTTGTCAAAACTTATCATAAATCTTATTTGTTAAAAGATGTATGTTTTGGTCCAGCAACTATGCTTGTAAGAATTTATCCCAAGGAAAAATGATGGATACAGCACAGAGACATCACTGAAGAATATTCTCTGTAAGGCTGTTCATAGTACTGAGCAATGGAAAGCATCCTGATTGTTTACTAACAAGGAACTGGTTACATAAATCATTATAGTTAGAATCCTAGGGATCCATTAAGAATAATATAGATTTTTTTTATGGGAAGGAAAACACTCAGAATTTAGTTTCCATCCATCACCATACAGTTGACTCCCTTCACCCCTTCCAGCCTCCCTCCTGGCCCTTCCTCTCTGGTAATCACTCTTCTGTTCTCCGTATCTGTGTGCTTGTTTTCCTTTGGTTTGGTCTATTCATTTATTCATTTATTTATTTTTTCGCCCACATATGAATGAATTACACTGCATTTCTCTTTCTCCATCTTGCTTATTTCACTTAGTGTAATCTATGTTGTTGGAGATGCACGATTTCATCTTTCATATGGCTGAGTAGTGTGCCCTTGTGTATGTATTTATACCACATGGAGCTTCTTTATCCACTAATGGCAGTTAAGTTGCTGCCGTAATTTGGCTATTGTATATGATGCTACCCTGAACGTAGTGGTGTGCATATCTTTTTCACGATTTTGTTTTCACTTATTCCTTTTGGCTGTGCTGGGTCTTAGTCGCTGCGTGTGGGCTCTGTCAGTTGCAGAGAGTGGGGGCTGCTCTGCGTCGTGGACGTGGGCTTCTCCTTGTGTGGCTTTTCTGGAGCACGGGCTCTAGGTGTGCAGGCTCAGTCGCCTTGGGGCATGTGGGATCTTCCTGGGCCAGGGATAAACCTGTGGCCCCTGCATTGGCAGGTGGGTTCTTAACCACTAGACCACCAGGCAGGTCCTCATATACCTTTTTGAAAGAGTGATTTTGAATTCTTTGGATAAATACACAGTAGTGGAAAAGCTGGGCCACATGATATTCTGTTCTTGGTTTTTGGAGGAATCGCTGCATGGTTTTCTGTAATAACTGCTCTAATTTACATTCCTGCCAATAGCATATGGGCATTCCCTTTTCACCATATCCTCACCAACACTTGTTATTTCTTGCTTTTTTTGATAAAAGCCATTCTAACAGGTATGGAGTGATACCTCACTGTAGTTTTGATTTGCATTTCCCTGACAAATAGTGATGCTGAACATCTTTTCATGTGCTTGTTATCCATTTGTATGTCTTGTTTGGGAAAATGTCTGTTCAGCTCCTCTACCCTTTTTTTTAAACGAAGTTGATTTTGTTATTGTTTTTGGGTTGTAGGAAATGGCAACCCACTCCAGTACTCTTGCCTGGAAAATCCCATGGATGGAGGAGCCTGGTGGGCTACAGTCCATGGGGTTGCAAAGAGTCGGATATGACTGAGTGACTTTCCTTTCAATTTCCTTGGGTTTTATAAGTTCTTATATATTTTGGATATTAACCCCTTATCAGATATATCATGTACAAATATCTCCTCCCGCTTGGTTGCCTGTCTTTTCATTTTGCTGATGATTTCCTTTGCTGTGCAGAAGTTTTTTAGTTTGATGTAGTTCCACTTGTTTATTTTTGCTTTTGCTTCCCTTGACTGAGGAAACATTTCTGGAAAGATATTGCTAAGACTGAAGTCAAATTGTGTACTGCCTATGTTTTCTTCTAGGAATTTTATGGTTTACAGTTAAGTCTTTTAATCCATTTTCAGTTGATTTTTACCTATAGTGTGAAATAATGGTCTAGTTTCTTTCCTTCTTTTTCTTTTGCATGAGGCTGTCCAGTTTTTTCAACATCATTTATTGAAGGGACTATCCCCTGGAGAAAGGATAGACTACCCACTTCAGTATTCTTGGGTTTTCCTGGTGGCTTAGATGGTAAAGAATCCGCCTGTAATGTGGGAGACCTGGATTCGATCCCTGGGTCGGGAAGATTCCCTGGAGGTGGGCATGGCAACCCACTCCAGTATTCTTGCCTGGAGAATCCCCTACAGTCCATGGGGTCTCAAAGAGTTGGACACAACTGAGTGACTAAGCACACATTCTTTCTTTTGTATGTTCTTTGATTCTCTGTGTAAATTAATTGTCCATATATGTGTAGTTTGTTTCTGGTCTCTCTTTCTGTTTCATTGACCTATGTATCGTTTTCCTTCTAGTAACATGGTAGCTCATTTCTTTTTAGTGCTGAATAATATTTCATTGTTTAGAAGTACCACAGTTTATTTACTTACTATTTATTTATTATCATCCCCTGACAGCCTTAGACCTTTCATCCACATGTCAAGTACCAGACTCTATCTCTCAAACTTCAGGGATAAATACCAAACTTTCTGAATGGTTCTATTAAGGCCACCCTAACTTAATGGAGGGAGGAAGCTTGGTGAGTACAATAATGGCCACAAAAATGCCCACATCCCAATCCCAGAAACGGGAAGTGTAATAAGTCACATGGTAAAGTGAAGTTAAGGCTGCTAATGAGCTGGTGTTGGGAATCCCCTGGTGGTCTGGTGGTTAGGACTTGGTGTTTTCACTGCCGAGGGTGTGGGCTCAGTCTCTGGTTGGGGAACTAAGACCCTGCAAACCATGCTGCATGCTCCAAATAAACATAATAAAAAATAAGCTGGCTTTAAGCCAGGGAGACCATCCTGGGTCATCTGAGTGGGCCCAGTGTAAGAGCCTTAGACGTGGACACGGGAGACAGAAGACTCAATGTCAAGGTAATGAATTGAGATAAAAACTCAACCAGCCAATGGATGCTGGCTCGGAGCCAAGCATTGTAGGGGTTGAGAAGGAGGCACAGTTTCCCAAAGGAGGGGGAACTCACTCTTTGTGTCAGAAATGGAGATGGAAAGAATGCTGGGGAAAAAACATAGGAAAGACATGTCTATATATACTATGCTATATAAATATATAAATATTATATAAATATATACACAGTTATAGTTGGATATCACTATGGATATAGATTAGGATTTCTTAGGTGGTGCTGGTGGTAAAGAACACGCCTGCCAGTGCTAGAGACATAAGAGACTCAGCTTCGATCCCTAGGTCAGGAAGATCCCCTGGAGGAGGAAAGGGCAACCACTCCAGTATTCTTGCCTGGAGAATTCCATGGACAGAGGAACTTGGTGGGCTACAGTCCATGGGGTTGTAAAAGAGTTGGACACAACTCAGTGACTAAAAAACAGCAACAATAACATGGGCATAGCTGCAAATGAATATATACATACATGTAGATGCGAAGACTGAGCTGTGTGTATAGCCATTTTTATTTCCTGTATGGTAGATAATTTTTTTCCTTCTTGCTCACCTGGTTGATTTTTTATAATGAGTACCATTAAAAAAGAATTAAAAGATACAAAAATAAGATTTGCATACTTTCCCCCAAGGGCCCTTTATAGCTTTCCTGCCATGAATTTGCCCTTCTCAGTAAAGTCACAGGCAAGGGCTCTTTGACCTGGGTAGTTGAGAGCAGGCTTCTCTGCCTGGGACACAGTCATCCTTCCCAGTAGCCAAGCCACTCGCCCATACCCATTCCACACTGTTTATGATGGTGCCAGAGGGAAGTGCCCGCTTACTGAGGTCTAGCCATGGCCACTGTACCAGAGAAACAGCGCCGTCACCCAATGTTCTAAAAGAGAGGAGCTCATTCCCAGGGTCAGGGAGAGCTGGGAGGCCCTGTGCCATGTCTGCAGCCACTTGCAGTCCTGAGAGACTCTTCCCTTCTCCCTGGGATGATGGATGCTGTTTGCCCAATAGAAGCACTGCTTCTGAGGGCAGGGTCCACGGACGGCTTTCTCCTTGTAGCTGGTGCAGAGCAGGCATTCTAGGGGACAGGATGGATGAGGGGCCCCCTTCCATTTCTTTCTTCTTGGTTTCCCCTGTTCCCAGGGCACATGTCCAGAGGATGGCATGACATCCTTTGGCATCTGGGATCTGCTGGTCAAATTCCCCATCACATGACATGCAGGAGTCAAGCCTGTAGAGCAGTCTGCTCAGCTCTTGTAACCATCTGCCTTCTCATTTCATTCTCCCCTCCCCTCCATCCCTCCCCTATTCCCCCATCCCCTCTCTCTGGTTTGTTGCCCACTTTGTGCCTTGGATGGAAGGACTTGATCACCACGCCTTGGAGATGACTGTCAGCACTGCTGGGACGTGTCAAATGGCCCGAGTCTCTTTTCCACTCCCATTGATTATGCCCACAGTACACCTCCATGCACAAGGAGAGTCCCAACCAGAGAAAAAGAAAGTGATCAGCTGTGTCCTTCCTCCATTTTTATCCAGAGACGGTCTTAGAATCCCGGGAACACGGCAGTGGGGAAACAGAAAGTGAGCACCGACCTCCTGTCTCTCATCACTGTAGAGATTTTTGGTCGCTCTAGACCTGACCCAAAGCTCCTCCTCTGTTTAGAAGAGCAGGGATCTCCCTAGTGTCCAGGGGAATAGCCCTCCTTCCTGGCTGGAAATTGAGGCTGAGAAACCTGCCTCTGCTTGGTCTTTTCTCTTCCTCTTTTCTCCTCTGGGCTGTCAAGCCAGGAGAGACTTGGGGCACCCAGGGAGACTTCAGGAAATATCTGCGGATAAGCATGATTAGAGGAAGGTAGCTCGTGATCCGCATCTTCCCTGCAAAATGGGAAATGAAACTCCTCATGGCCAAAGCTTTTACAGAAATTGTCTCTGAAACCCCAGAGGGCCCACAGAATTGTGGTTGCTTCTTACCCAGCTTCCTCATGCTGGATCAACCTTTTGTCCAGCGATCAGCAGAACATCTACCTGCAGCTTCCATTTCCATCACTTGAGTAGATGCCCCCAATCCCAGTCCCCTCTTCTGCACTGAGTCCTGTCACTTCTTGGCGAGGCTTCCAGACTCTTTCCTGGGACCACTGGGAGGGCACGTGGGCATTCCATTGATTGCTCATGCTACGTACCAGCAGGGGTTGGAAGAAAATCAACTTTTCAACAGAGAGGGAAAGGGTCAGACATTCTCCAGTGTTCTGTGGCAGCTGCTCTCTCTCAAGTGCCTCGGAAGGAGACCAGGACCCTGAGGGCACTTCCTACCAGGGTCTTGAGTAACCTGGATTCCTCTCCATCTCCAGGCCCTGGGATGAGGATATGGGGCCAGGAACCAGGAGAAGAAGGCTGAGGTGTCTCTGGGATTAGACTGGGGAACAAGCAGGAGAGCCCAGAAACAGAACATTCTCACTCCTGCTGAGCCCTGGTAGAACCAAGGCTCTTCAACTAGATGAGCAACTTTAAGAGAGTGGGCATGGTTATCACTGTTCAGAGACTGGCAGGGAGTTAGCTAACATCAAAGCTTAGAGCAGACAGTAGAGCAGGCCTGGATGCTACTCAGAGAGGGAGGAAATGAAACGGAATGAAAGGGACACTATCCTGTGACTCAGCTTCCTTCTCAGCAAGTGGAAAGTATGGCGTGGAGTCCTCTGCAGTTCCCTCAACTGGTCAGAGAAATAGCTCCTGTTTGAGGCCTATGCAGCCTGCAAAGGGAGCTGCAAGGGGCCTATAAGTGCAATGAACTGGTCAGACAGGGAGGTGGGATACTCTCAAATATCAAAGGCATCAGAAGCCCCTGCAAGTAGAGTTATTTCCTTGGTCCTGATCGTTTAGCCTCCAACCTTGGTCCCTGACACCAACTTGTTCTCCAACTCCACTGGCTCAGAGTCAGCGAGGCCAGGTCAGCTTTCTAGTCCTGTTTCTGGAGTTGTTAGGCATATTTGGATAAGATTTAAAATCACTCTTGATTCATACTTTTACAGTTGGAGGCTGTAGAAACATGCAGTGGCTTCCAAGAGACAGATTCCAGTCCACAGGCTGGACTTTCAGAGTTGAGTCATGGTTGGATTAGTCACTAGTCGTTTCTGACTCTTTGCGACCCCACGAACTGTAGCCCATCAGGCTCCTCTATCTGTGGGATTCTCCAGGCAAGAATACTGGAGTGGATTGCCAGTCCCTTCTCCAGAGGATCTTCCTGACCCAGGGATCGAACCCAGGTCTCCTGCATTACAGGCAGATTCTTTATCATCTGAGAGTTACAGGGAAGCCATCACCTATTCCATTAATTTCTCTTTCATGCATCTATCCATCTTCCACCCACCCATCTACCCATCCACCCATCCTTTCATACATCCATCTTCTATCCATCCATCCAACCATCCATCCATCCAATTATCTGAACTTCCTTCCTTTTCTCTTTCCCTTCCTCTCTTCCCTCCTCTCTTTTCTATCTTCCAGGAAATATTTGTTTAGAATATGTTTTGTACCAGGTTTCTCAGATTTGGCAGACCTCTTCAAAGTTTGAGAGGCTTCCCAGAAGAAAACTTAGTCCCTCAGAGAGGGACACTGAATCAGCTTCTGTCTGCCCTGAGCATCTCCCATGAATGAGAAAACAACTCCTCGTCTGATGCTGCTGATCCTCCCCACTTTGTCTGAGACCCTCACGAGTGCAAGAAGTGGAGAGGAGAACCCACCTCTTACATGTACATTTGAATCTCAAGTCCCAATTTATAAAGGGATACTGGCTTCCCAGGTGGCGCTAGTGGCAAAGAACCTGCACACCAATGCAGGAAATTTAAGAGAGGCTGGTTCAATCCCTAGATCAAGACGATCCCCTGGAGGAGAACATAGCAACCCACTCTAGTATTCTTGCCTGGAGAATCCCATGGACAAAGGAGCCTGGCAGGCTATATTGCATAGGGTTGCACAGAGTTGGACATGACTGAAGCAGCTTGGCACGTATCACCTAAGATGCCTTAACAACAGCAAGTTGAACATTTTATTGCAGTGGTCTCCTTACTGGTCTCCCTGCTTCCAGAGCCCCCACACCCTGGTCTCTGCCGCTAACCGTAGTCAGAGTGATCTTTCTTTAACGTTCCTGTCCTTGTCTCTCTACTGCCTAAAGTCCTTCACTGGCTCCACATCACCCATAAACCAGAGTTAAAGCTCTTTAACATGACCCAAAAGGGTCTTTATGATCTGACCCCAAGTGCCCCCCTTAGCCCATGCCCTCCCCACTCTAGTCATATACTTTACACTCTAACAGTGCCAAACCACTTACAACTCACCAGGCACACCATACTTCGAATATGCTAATCTCTCTGCTTCGAACTTCTTGCCATTACTCCAGCCTCTGTACTTCCTTTGATTTGTGCATATTCTTCTTTCATTAAGTTTATCACCCGGTGTGTGCGTGCATGTTCATTTGTGTCTGACTCTTTGTGACCCGATGGACCACAGCCCACCAGGCTCCTCTGTCCATGGGATTCTCCAGGCAAGAATGTTGGAGTGAGTTGCCACGCCCTCCTCCTGGGGATCTCCCTGACCCAGTGATCAACCCGCATCTCTGGTGTCTCTTGCATTGCCGGCAGATTCTTTACCACTGAGCCACAGGGAAGTATCGTCATTTATTTGCTCAGGTCTTTCTTTTCTGGGTTCTCTGGTGGCAGAGACAGTAAAGAATCTGCCTGCAGTGCAGGAGACCCAGGTTTGATCTTTGCATCAGGAAGATCCCTGGAGAAGGGAATGGCAATCCACTCAAGTGTTCTTGCCTGGAGAATTCCATGGCTAGAGGAGCCTGGCGGCCTACAGTTCGTGGGGTCCCAAAGAGTAGGACATGACTGAGTAACTGACACTTTCACCTTTTTCTCGACTAGACAGAATCAAAGGGAAACAGAACTCAGAGAGGAAGGAGGAAAATGACACAGGATGAAGACAGGTGAATGGTTTGAGTGTAAGGGCCATGAGCTATTCAGCTCTGTGGCTCAGTCCTGGTATGGTGCCGGCTACATCAAATGCACTCAGTGTGTATTTGTGAGGTGAAAGGATGGCTGGCTGGGTGATGATGAGGGCTGTCTTATAAGAGGGAAAGCTTAGCCTGAGGACAAGATGGTTAAAATGTCCATGTAACAGATACCCAGAGAAGATAATGGCCTCTTCTTGAAAAGTCAGACTTCTGAGGAGTGGACGGAGCTGCAGCCTAGGACAGGCAAGGTACCTAAGCCAGGAATGGGGAACTTTGGGATGACACAATGAACTCCGGGGGTCACTTCCCTTTTCGTCTAGATAAAAGGTCTTTGGGGAGACAGCTGGCTGGGAGCACCTGTGCCACCAACGTGAACGTGCAGGATGAAGACTGCCGACAGCGAGGTCCCCGATGTGCACTTCAGGGTGGACAAGGAGAACGTCTCCCTCTGGCCCCCAGGCAAGCGTCAGCCTCTGCTCAGAGCCTGCTCAGGGCTCTGCGGCCAAGCTTGCAGTCGGCTGCTCCTTCACCAAACGCTCTCCTCTGCTTCCTGCAGACCCTCCTCCCAAGACGTGTCCGTCCCAGGTTCTGGGGAGACTCTTCACGGTCCGAGCTGTGGTCGTCTTCCTGACGCTGGTCACGGGCACCTCTGTCCTGCTGCAGGCCATCCTCTGTAAGTCCCCAGCTCTGATCTGGGCTCGGTCCTTCCCCAAGGCCAGGGGTCCTTCCCCTCTCTGGTGGGTTCTCCCGCCTCTGGCTTTTTCATGTGTCTTGTTTCCTCCTCTTTCCATGTGCAGTCAGAGTCTGCAGTGAGACCAGCTGCTTCCTGACTGGGGCCAGATGCCTGTGCTCAAGGGTGTGCTCTTTCTTGCCAGGGAGTATTCATCCCATCTTCATCCTGGCTCACTTTTCTCCCTCGTCTCCGAGCTCTGTGTCCCTTTGATTCAGAGCCTTGTGGGGAACCCCCAATAGTGAGCATAATGACTGTAGCTTCATGCCCAACTGACTAGGCCAGGTTAGGGCTAGGGAGCACCTCCCTCCACCCCACAGGGCCCTTCCATGCTCTCTTCTTTCTCCCGCTCCCACAAAGATCATGCTGAGGGAGATGCCTACTTCTTCATGGATATGTGGCTTATCTTTCCTCTTCTTCCTGCTTGGCCAAGCCTGCTTGGCCTCTGCTGCTGGTAGAAGCTTCTTCCTCTCGTTAGGTCTCCAGATAGCAGACAGAGGGAACATCTGTCTTCTTCCTTCAAGGCCCCAGGACACATTTGGACTTGGACTTAGAGGCTCTGAGTAGACTCTCCCCTGCTTTGAGTCCACTGGTATACTTCTGGTTTCTTCTGTGGCCTGAGTCTGTAGCCTGAGCAGCCAGTGACAGCGAGTAGGACAAGGGAAGGGGAGAAGTGGTTTCATAATTCTCCCTTCTCGTTTTCTCTGGAGAAGAAATCACTTCCAGACAAGAAGTCTGCATGGCTGGCCCCTCTGATGGCTGTGAGGGACCTATGGGTAGTTATGGGGGGGACGGTGCTTCCCTAGCTGATGGGCACTGTGGGGGTCTCTGGAAAGAGAGGGCTAGGAGTCAAGTGATGGGGTCCAGGGTGACATGAGAAGGATGACAAGGGGGTGACTGAAGGCATCTCTTTACCAAATGTGCCCTGAACATGCAAAGGAAATATAGGACTGGATTCTAATCCCCTCTTCTGTTACCTGTGAGAGCCTCAAACAGAGATCCCATGATTTACCAATCTTTGCATGATCTGCATCTATCAGAGTCCTTGGCACATGGAAGGTGTCCATTCTATGTTTGTTGAATGAATACATTATGACTGAATAGAGGGTAGGCAACTGCTCCTTGGGCTGGGTTCTTGGGAAACTTGATCCCATACCTTCCCTCCCCTTCCTTTCATCACCCTGGCAACATCTCACACCAGTCCCTGAGGGTCCCTGCAGCTGACCTCTTGACTTTCTCAAATTCAGATCCCTGGTTTATGGGCACAATATCAGATGTCAAGACCAACACCCAGTTGCTGAAAGGTCGTGTGGACAACATCAGCTCCCTGAGTTCTGAGATCAAGAGGAACAGAGGTGCCCTGGTGGCAGTGGGCATTCGGGTTCAGATGGTGAATGCCAGCTTGGATCGCAAAGCTCTCAGATCCGGAGGTTGGAAACAGGCTTGAAGGAAGCCAGTGCACAGCTGCAGGTGCTAACAAGTAGTTGGGAAGCAGTCGATGAGTTAAATGCCCAAATCCCAGAGCTAAAACAAGATTTAGATAAAGCCAGTGCTTTAAATGCAAAGGTCCGGGAACTCCAGAGCGGTTTGGAGAGTATCAGCAAATTGCTTCAACAGCAAAGTAAGTGACTCAGAAAAGAGCATTGCAAGTTGGCCAGTGGCCTGTGGGACCTTACTAACCTCAGGCCTGATGCCATTGGGTTGGTGTGTGTGGAGGAAAGCATGGGCATGGCTAGAAAGTTAAGAAGAGAGAGCTCAGCACTGGATTTGGGGAGGACTTGGGGGCTGTTCAGGAGAGAAGGGACCAGGGACCAGCTGGGGCTCCCACACCAAGCCACAGACTATGAAGACATTAGTGAGTCTCTCTATCTGGGTCTAAACCTCACCATTTTCCAGCAGTTCCTGCTTAGAGCTCAGGGGCTCAGACACTTGTGATGGTTAATGGAGAGATGGATTCTTGACTCATCCTCTCTCACTCTCCCTTCTCTGAGCCCAGAGACTCTACCAATCTCAGACTTTCAGAATCTGAGGGAGTGTCCCCAAGCTCCTACACAAGGACCAAAGAGCCCCAGAGCCCAGGCCCATTCACTCTCAAATACTGCTCCAATACTCCCACCCAGCCAGCACCAGAGAAAGCAGAAACACCAGCATTCACATTTCACCCTTGTTCCCAGATGACATTCTCCAGGTGGTCTCTCAAGGCTGGAAGTACTTCAGGGGGCACTTCTATTACTTTTCTCAAATCTCGAAGACCTGGTACAGTGCCCAGCAGATGTGTGTATCGAGGGACTCCCACCTGACCTCAGTGACCTCAGAGCGTGAACAGGTGAGTGCTGTCCCACGGGCGCTAGGAAGGGGGTATATTGGTAGCTGTATCAGGCAGGATGGGCAATATGATGCTTCAGTGACAAATATTCCCAAATATCAGTAATTCTTCACAGTTACTTCTCACTTACACATTTCATGTCCAACAAGGGCCAGCAAGGAGTTTTGCTCATTGTGGCTACTTAAGGGCTTAGGCCAGAGGAGATTTCATATCAACATAAGTTTCCACAACTGCTGAGGTAAGAAAAGGCAACATGGTATGTTGTATGTTAGGTCTTAAAGCCTGGAAACAACACATTTCATTGGCCAAACAAATGATGCAGTATTTGTAGCTTCAAAGAGGGCAGGATAGTGCAACCTTTCCATGTGCCCAGAAAAATAGAAATATTTGTCAATAGCATTAATGACACCATCTAGCCCAAGAAGTCCTCTAGCTAGTGAGGCAGAATATTAAACAAGCTCCTTTCATCTTAAGTGGGCCAGCAGAGCAGGCAGAGTCAGACTCAGGATGGAGTCCAAACCCTGCGTCTGTGGGTTCAGGGGCTGTGGCTGAGGGTGCCTGGAGATGCCCAGAGAGACAGATGCTCCGACGCCTCATCTCTGCCTACCGTCTTCCTGTAGGAGTTCCTCTACAGGACAGCAGGCGGACTTCCCTACTGGATCGGCCTGACCAAAGCAGGGAGCGAGGGGGACTGGCACTGGGTGGATGGCACTCCGTTCAACAAGGTCCAGAGTGAGAAGTAAGTCCTGAGAACCCGCTGTCCCAGGCTGACTTTCTTGGGCTGGGTCCGGGGCACAAAGAGTGGGGGAAGTCCCACTGACCGCAGGGTTTGCCATCCTTCCTGTCCTTGATCAGCAGGAGCATTGACCGGAGATCTAGCTGATCTCTGCCACTGATTGGCTGGGGAACTGGGGACAAATCCACGGTTACTCCATGCCCTCTGGGGTTTGGCAGCATGGCCATCCACTCAGCCTTGGCAGGGACCTCATTCTAAATCTAGATCTTTGCACTGCAGGTTCCTATAGGGCCTTGAAAGTGGGCGGGCTAGCCCTAAGTTGGGGGGAGGTTGCAGGCTCAGAGGCTGACAGATAACTGATCCCCTTCCTCTCAGGCATGGAAAGATTTGCAACCCTACCACCCCAGACTGAAACTGGGGTTGAAGTCTCTCATTCACTCACTGGAAATGCATTTTGCTTTGTTTTTCCCTTCTGTAGGTTCTGGATTCCAGGTGAGCCCAACAACTATGGGAACAACGAACACTGTGTCAACCTAAAGATGTCCTCACTGCGGTCATGGAATGATGCCTCCTGTGACAATACATTTCCTTTTATCTGTAAGCGATCCTATAAACCATCAGAACCATGACTGGACTTTAAGCTCCAATCTTCACTGAATTCAAGGAAATGCTCCTCTCTCCTTTGTCCTCCAAGGTGATTTTGAACCTTAATTTTTCATGCTTTAAAATTGTCCTGAAGGCATCTCAAGAGTCCATCTACCTTGGCTGGGAATTCTCTGGCCCCGCAGTGGATATCCTTTCCACTTCAGCTTCAAAGGCAGATGAAGTGGAAAGGATATCTTGGGTTGAAATGTGGAGGTGAAGGTGAAGAGAATGAGAAGTTTGCACTGCCCCAGTGAGATGGACCAGGATACACCGTCTGGGGCAGCACCTTGAGGGGCCCATCTCTTTGGAGAAGCCTCAGCTTTACTTTGTGAAATTTGTGTACAACCACCCCAGAGATTCTCTGGAGACCGAGACTCAGGGCATTTCCAGGTGATACCCTAGAATTCCCAGTTGCCTTCCTAAGTGTTCTCAGTGGAAGAGCTCTGCTCTTGGTAGGCCCTGTTCATGCCATCTACCCGTGGTCCCCTTCATCCTTATCCTCTGAGACCTGAGCCCCTTCCTCCCTGGGATAGGCTTGACTGGTTCAGGTCAGAGGCTGGATGGAGATGTGTCTCTGCAGACCTAGACCAGTATCCAAGTGCTTCTCCCAACCCATCACTTGCTAGGTGCTCCTCCCCGGGTCCCTGTCTGTCTGCGCAGCTCCTCTGCCTTGTTCCCTGGGCCTCCTCTTTCTTCTGCATCTCCTCTCTTCCCAGGGGTCAGGGGAAGCGGCCTTCAGTACAGCGGGCACTCCAGCTTCATTAGAATAAAATGCTGCCTGGGAACAGGCCACTCTCAGTTTCTTCCTGGGGGTACAGGTGTATGTGTGGGGTGGAGGGAACATTTGCTCCACTGAATATGAAGTTCTGGGGTGTCCTCAGGAAACAGTTAGGGGTTCAAATAACAGTCAGAAAGTCCCAGCCCTGGAAATGCGGTAAAACATGAGCAGTACTTATCTTTGATTTTTGCTGAAATGCATCCGAACAGGACTGCAGTGTCTGGCGTGTCACCACCTTCCGGGTGGGCTTTCTTCTTAGACATTCGCAGACCAGCTCCTGTTCTCTGGGTTTGCACTGGATGGGGAGATGCGTCAGGTCTCTCATTCTTCACAGAGACCCTGATCATAGCCATCAGGTCCAAATCTGCCATCCAGGGGCCGAAGCAGGAATCCAGGCTGCACCAGACAGAGCGGAGCAGAGAGGAAGCAGAAAGGGCTGCTCTGTGAACACGACAGGCTCAGCAGAGCGGCCCTCCCCTCCTTGGGCTCCTCTTTAGGTGCCCTCTTTAGGGTCCTGGGGGGAGGATGTTTTTCTCAATAACTGACCAGCAGAGTGATGTTCTGGTTGTGAAGAGTTGAACTGGAGGGATAGTAGGAGGAAGCTTGAAGGAAGCAAATGGGCTTTTTAAAAATAGGTGATGATGAGGAATGGACAGTCAGTGATGGGGTTCATACGAGAGCATTTGCCCAAAGCTCCAGGGGCATCTGATGTCTGGGGTGGGTGGGGGCACCTCAGGAAAGTGCAGACCGGCGAACACACAGGATAGGCTGTGTGGGCACGGAAGGCATCTCCAGCTTCTCTAAGAAACACTTGGCTGTTCTTACTCTTCGTAATTTGAAGTCACAAATTATGGGAGAATATTATTTCTTCCCAGTGTCAACTACCTGCTCACAGCACGAGCTGATGGAGAAATGAAATACAAGTTGTAGGCTCAGAGCTGCCTCTAGGGAACTATCCCATGGTGTTTCCAAGCCTGGCTCTGCTTTCCATCGCGCTGTCACGCCTGACCTGTTAGCCACCGTGTCTGGGCTGCCGTGTTTTGTGTGTTCTTTTTAATTAAAAAAAATTTTTTTTAATATTTCCTGGATGATTACATTTTATTCACTTTTTGATGTGGTTTTATTCCATTTTTAAATTAATTTTAATGGAGGATAATTACTTTACAACATTGTGATGGTTTTTGCCGTCCATCGACATGAATCAGCCATGGGTGTACATGTGTCCCCCCATCCTGAACGCCCCTCCCGCATCTCTCCCCACTCTCTCCCTCTCAGTTGTCCCAGAGCGCTGGTTTTGAATGCCTTGCTACATGCATCGAACCTGCACTGGTCACCTATTTTACAAACGGTAATATACATGTTTTATTTATTTGTTTGCTTTTGGCAGCGCTGGGTCTCTGTTGCTGCACACAGGCTTTCTCTAGTTCAGCAGGGCCTACTCTCTAGTTGAGGTGAGTGGGCTTCTCATTCAGTGCCTTCTGTTTTTGCAGAGCATGGGTTCTAGGTGCACTGTGCTGTGCTTAGTCACTCAGTCATAGACTGTATGACCCCATGGATGTGTAACTTGCCAGGCTCCTCTGTCCATGGGGATTCTCCACTCAGGAACACTAGAGTGGGTTGCCATGCCCTCCTCCAGGGCATCTTCCCAAACCAGGGATCAAACCCAGGTCTTCTGCATTGCAGTCAGATTCTTTACCATCTGAGCCACCAAGGAAACCCAAGAATACTGGAGTGGGTAGTCTGTCCCTTCTCCAGGGGATCTTCCCAACCCAGGAACTGAACTGGGGTCTCCTGCACTGCAGGCGGATTCTTTACCAGCTGAGCTACCAGGGAAGCCCACGGCTTCAGTATTTGCCGAGTACGGGCTTAGTTGCTCTGCAGCGTGTGGAACCTTCCCAGACCAGGGATCGGACTTGTGTCCCCTGTGTTGGCAGGCAGATTCTCAACCGCTGGATGACCAATAAGTTCCTGCGCTGCTGTGCTGAGCAGCCTGTGACCCTGCCCCACACTCCAGCTTCCTCCCCAAGGTAGGCACTTGTCACTAGGGCAGTGGATTCAAAGGCTTGCATTGTAAGACCTAACATTTCACTTATTGCCATGACATTTTTTGGGTCTTACAGAGCCCCCAAAGCCTAACTATGGGTTCCTCCACGCTCATCAGATGTGTTCCCTGACCTGGCCCGTTCCCCTTGACTGGACCAGCTGACCTCCACCCAGTTTTCAATCTACTGGGTTCCTCTAACCTGCCAGTACAGAAACTATTCAAACAAGTCAGTCAGATCCTCTGGCAGGAACCAGGGGCACCTTATCCTCTTGTTGCTGCAAAGCCTGTCTCCCACAGCCCTTGCTGGTTCCTTCTGGTTTCGGGGATAACCCCCATGTGGCCTGGCATGGTATCCGGTGTCCTCCTCCAGACTATGGCTATGTGTGACTAATAAGATGCTGTGAGTCTTATCTGTCCAGTGTAAGATGCCATGCGTTTGGCCATCTTGTACTATCTGGGACAAGAAATGCCTCCCTCACTGCTATGGGCTGATTGAACCCACCCCCTCACAATTCTTATGTTAAAATCCTAATCCCAGTGGGATAATGTTAGGAGATGGAGCCTTTTGGAGGTAATTAAGTTACCAGAGTGAAGTCATCTCTAGTTGAGGTGAGTGGGCTTCTCATTCAGTGCCTTCTGTTTTTGCAGAGCATGGGTTCTAGGTGCACTGTGCTGTGCTTAGTCACTCAGTCATAGACTGTATGACCCCATGGACTGTGTAACTTGCCAGGCTCCTCTGTCCATGGGGATTCTCCACTCAGGAACACTAGAGTGGGTTGCCATGCCCTCCTCCAGGGCATCTTCCCAAACCAGGGATCGAACCCAGGTCTTCTGCATTGCAGTCAGATTCTTTACCATCTGAGCCACCAGGGAAACCCAAGAATACTGGAGTGGGTAGTCTGTCCCTTCTCCAGGGGATCTTCCCAACCCAGGAACTGAACTGGGGTCTCCTGCACTGCAGGCGGATTCTTTACCAGCTGAGCTACCAGGGAAGCCCACGGCTTCAGTATTTGCCGAGTACGGGCTTAGTTGCTCTGCAGCGTGTGGAACCTTCCCAGACCAGGGATCGGACTTGTGTCCCCTGTGTTGGCAGGCAGATTCTCAACCGCTGGATGACCAATAAGTTCCTGCGCTGCTGTGCTGAGCAGCCTGTGACCCTGCCCCACACTCCAGCTTCCTCCCCAAGGTAGGCACTTGTCACTAGGGCAGTGGATTCAAAGGCTTGCATTGTAAGACCTAACATTTCACTTATTGCCATGACATTTTTTGGGTCTTACAGAGCCCCCAAAGCCTAACTATGGGTTCCTCCATGCTCATCAGATGTGTTCCCTGACCTGGCCCGTTCCCCTTGACTGGACCAGCTGACCTCCACCCAGTTTTCAATCTACTGGGTTCCTCTAACCTGCCAGTACAGAAACTATTCAAACAAGTCAGTCAGATCCTCTGGCAGGAACCAGGGGCACCTTATCCTCTTGTTGCTGCAAAGCCTGTCTCCCACAGCCCTTGCTGGTTCCTTCTGGTTTCGGGGATAACCCCCATGTGGCCTGGCATGGTATCCGGTGTCCTCCTCCAGACTATGGCTATGTGTGACTAATAAGATGCTGTGAGTCTTATCTGTCCAGTGTAAGATGCCATGCGTTTGGCCATCTTGTACTATCTGGGACAAGAAATGCCTCCCTCACTGCTATGGGCTGATTGAACCCACCCCCTCACAATTCTTATGTTAAAATCCTAATCCCAGTGGGATAATGTTAGGAGATGGAGCCTTTTGGAGGTAATTAAGTTACCAGAGTGAAGTCTTCACGATGTGATTAGTGCCCTTATAAAAAGAGGCTGAGAACTTGCCTCTCTCTGCTTTCTGTGTTTACAGCAGGAAGGCTCTCTGCAAAACAGAAAAGAGAGCCCTCCCCAGGAACTGAGTTCACAGCATCCTGACCTTGGATTTCCCAGCCTCCAGACTGGGAGAAAGAAATTTCTCTTGTGTAAGCCTCTTAGTTCATGATGCTTTTGTTATAGCAGCCTGAGTTGACTGAGACACTCACCGCTGGGGTAAATAAGAAGCAATCAGAACAAGGCTGGAAAAGGCAATGACAACCCGCTCCAGTACTCTTGCCTGGAAACTCCCATGGACCGAGGAGCCTGGTAGGCTGCAGTCCATGGGGTTGCAAAGAATTGGACATGACTTAGCAACTTCACTTTCACTTTTCATTTTCAGGCACTGGAGAAGGAAATAGCAACTCACTCCAGTGTTCTTGCCTGGAGAATCCCAGGGACGGTGGAGCCTGGTGGGCTGACATCTACGAGGTTGTACAGAGTCGGACACGACTGAAGCTACTTAGCAGCAGCAGCCGCAAAACAAGGCTGGCGAGGAGTCTCTAGTTGGTTCTGATGTGAAGGGAGGTGTGGGACTATCTGACCACTTTTCTAGGAAAGAATTTGAACCTGGAAACACCTGGGGATTGAAGCAGTTAACAGAGAGAAGTCAAGCTGGAAGGCCCTGAGTTAGAGAAAGGCTGGCGGGGTCACCATGGGGCACCTGCAGAAACTCGGAATACACAGAAGCTGTGAGGCAGAGAGGCAGAGCACACAAGGAATATATCTTGCAGAGAAAAGAGAATGGTGCAGAGGTGAGAGCAGGCGAGACACAGAGGGTCGAGCAGCAGAGTAAAGGCCCAAGAGCCTGGCAGCTGAGGTTCCCGACGCCACCTTAGCTACAGCCAGCCCTCCTGACGCTTGGGAGGGTCCCGCCACTCCCAGCTGATCACCGTGTACTGTCAGGGGTTGACACGGAGGATTGAAAGCTTCAGGGCATCTGAAGCTAAGGATCTGCATGTCTAGGAAGACAGCCCTGTACCACTCAGCAGAGACAGGGAAAACCAGTGTGAGAGGTCCCCACCGATGAGTGGCTCTGGGGTTAAGGTATCAGATATCCATTTGACTTTTTCTGGCCAAAAAGAGAAATACTCAGCAAGGTTGTAGTAACTTCTTGGTGCTTCTTCCTGCTGGCAGATGATGCTCTTGTAGGAGAAATGAAAGCTGGGAGCCTGGAGTGGGAAGGGCTTGGGCGCAGGGGAGGGGGTGAGAGGAGGAGTCCTGCTGACCGGGCCTGGAGGACTATGACCCTTCCCACCGCAGTCTCCATCCTTACAGCTGAGCAAGGGTTCTCTAAAGTTCTGCTTTGGAAGCTCTGTCAGCTTCTCAGTCCCAGGAAACAGGTCCTGAGTTAGCTGATGTGGGCCCTTCCTGTATGTGGGGAACAGAAACGAGGCAGGCCCTCTCTTTTCTGCTGCCACCCCTGGACGTCTGAGAAGCCTCTTGAGGGGACCTCTCGCAGCCCCCCTCCCACATGGACACTCCTGGGGTCTCAGGCAGAGCTGTTGGCTGACTTTACACTTTCCTGTGTCTTCTCCTCTCTCCTCAGCTTTCAACTGCCAGGAGTTAGCAGGCTGGTGGATGGTGGAGCTGCATTCTTCACTCACACATACACCACCCCAAAACACACATGCATGTACATACATACACACACACTGCACACATATAAACACATACACACATACACATCACATACACATATTCACATGCAATATACACACACGCGCTCAGTCACTTCAGTCATGTCTGACTATTTGTGACCCCAAGAGTATCCTGCCAGGCTCCTCGGCTCATGGAATTATCTTGGCAAGACTACTGGAGTGGGTTCCCATGGCCCCTCCAGGGCATCTTCCTGACCCAGGGCTGGAACCTGGGTCTCCTGTGGCTCCTGCATTGGCAGGTAGATTCTTTACCATGAAGTCACTTGGGAAGTCCATATGCACATAAACACACATAGGTATGGACACATACATCCATACACACACAAATATACATATACACATATATTTCACACATATCATACACACACACACACACACACACGCATCCCACATCCCCACATTACTGTGGCATCATGGGCTGGGCATAGGCGAGCCCTCCTCTCCTCACCCTGCAGATGAGCTGTGCCCCTGGTTGGCTGTGGTGGTGTTGGCACTGGCCATTCATGACACAGGCAGGACCCAAGGTGCTCTCCCGGCCTGGCCACAAGAGGAGGCACATTCGGCCTGGCTTCTCCACCATGGAAGCTGGGCAGTGGGCTTCTTGGGTGGTGCTTGGGGCCCTGGGGGAGGCTGACTCCAGCATTAGGGAAAATGCTGTGGGAATAGAATGTAAAGGCTGAAGGTGAAAATGGGAAGAAGCAACACAATTTGGATGGAACAATCCATTTACAAGGTAACTGACATCTCGTAAATGGCCCACTGGCGAGACAGGGGACAAACACATAATTAAATTTTTATGTGTTAAAGAAAATGTGATCCATTTTAGGAAGACAGTAACCCTCTGAAGTGATGGGGGAGCGAGCAGTGAGAATTGACCGTCATCCTCAGAGCTGACTTCAGGAGGACTGCCTTGACCAGCCAGGATGGCTACTGATTCTACCCAGCTGGTCACCCCACGAGGGTGGGTACTTGGGGCTGCACAGCTCCCCCAGGACACCTCACTCCTAGGTCTTGGCCCACAAGCACAGGAACCCCCTGACACAGAGTTTGTTTCTCCTGGGAGAAACAAATGCAGGTGTCACGGTAAAGCGGCACATTGACTTATACAGCAGTTTTGGTGGAGTCAGTCCTGAACCTGATCAGCTCAGTGGAGCACAAATCTAGTCACCTAGGGGTGAGATCTTGGATCAAGCTGGGTCCTATTTGGTATTTTCTGACATCTAACACCAGATGTGTGGTGTTTTCTGCTGCTACTGCTAAGTCGCTTCAGTCGTGTCCGACTCTGTGTGACCCCATAGAAGGCAGCTCACCAGGCTCCTCCATCCCTGGGATTCTCCAAGCACGAACACTGGAGTGGGTTGCCATTTCCTTCTCCAGTGCATGAAAGTGAAAAGTGAAAGTGAAGTCGCTCAGTCGTGTCTGACTCTTCGCGACCCCATGGACTGCAGCCTACCAGGTTCCTCTGTCCATGGGATTTTCCAGGCAAGAGTACTGGAGTGGGGTGCCATTGCCTTCTCTGGGTGTTTTCTGAGAACACCAGTTCTCTGACATCAGCTGAGTGTCTACAATTCAGTTCTGACACTCAACCATGGAGTGAGTTAGAGGCTCAATCCCACAAGACAGCTCCAGCTTCAGATACCTCAGGTAAGCAGGGTCTCCAAGCGACCATACTTCTGTCCAGCAGACTGCAAATCTGGGGGACTCCATGACCCTTCCCAGTTTGATAATTCACTAGAATGACTCACAGAACTCATGAAAACTCTGTACTTACCTTCACAGATTATGATGGAGGATAAAAACAAAGAGCCAGATGAAAAGGAACAGAGGGCAAGGTGTAGAAGGACCCAGAGCATGGGGGGGTGCTCTCTGTCCCCATGGAGTAGGGGTGCAATACCCTTTGGGTAAGTGGGTTTGTTCACCAGCCAGGAAACTTCTTGAAGCTCTCTTGTTGTTGATGAGCTCTTATAATCCGATGAGAGAGGTAAGGGATTAAGTCTTTCTAAGACTGCCTCCATCTAGAAGCTATCTAGTGGTTAATGAGTCCCCTCATTAGCATGAATGCAAATATGGTTTAAAAGGGTTAGTTTTGGATAACAAAAGACACATTTGTCACTCAGAAAACTCCAAGGCTTTTAGGAGCTCTGTTCTAGGGACTGGGACAGAGACCAAGTAAGTGTTTTATTCTGCTATAATTTCTTTCCCATCACGCTCACTGTGAGGTCCTGAGTGGGCAGAGAGTCACCTCAGCCCTTCCTGTGTCTTGCAAACACCTGCTGCACTGAGCCAGCCTACCCCTTACTAGCCTCCCATTACTTAAGAGAGTCTGAGGCTGGAATTAAGACTCAGCCATGGGTCACGAGGATGTTTTTCTATGCAAAGTTGAGAAGGAATCCCTAACTCCCTTCTAAGTGGCTGGTGAAAGGTGTCTGTGACTTTGGGGCCGAGGCTAGTGTTTGAGACTACCATGGAGCGCAGAGGTGGGGAGGCTGGGGCTGAGGGAAGGAGGATGGGGGTGCCTACTGGCACTTGGGAGCCTTGAGGGGAAGGGCCCAGATGGGGCACTTCTGCAGAGTCAGCAGCGGGGGAAGGCAGAGTTTGTAAGGACTGACTCAGGAGCATATAAACCCATATCGCAGTTCCGCTTCCCCACTGCTGGTTCACAGTGTGGCAGGGAGCTGCTCTGGAGGGTGAAGGAAGCAGAGATGGGAGCTGACCCGGTCCACTTCTGCACAGACAACCAGAGTGTCTCCCTGTCCTCCCAAGGTGAGAAAACTGGGGCCTCTGCCTGTCCTCAGCACAGAGGGTCCAGCCTGCTGGGCCCTGGCCCCCCACCATCTTCCTCAGCCCATGCCTGGCAGGCTCAGCACTGGGTCGGTTCCAGAATAAACAGGTGGGGCTGAATGTGAGTCAGGCAAAGACAGAGTGCCTGTGGCCCGCATCGAGGCTTCGCATGAAATCTCCCCTGACCCTTTTCAGTGGGGGCTGGCAACCTGGCAAGAGGAGAGTGAACAATGAATTCAGGGGGACCTGGTTTGAAACCCCATCTCTGCACGCTGGGCTGGCCCCATGAGGCCTCAGGGACTCTGGGCTGTGGTCTCTCCGTTCTCTGTATACTCAGCCTGCAGACTCCCAGGCACAGCCCTTCTTAGGACATCCATGGCAGCTTGTGGCAGCAGCAGCCCCCAAGGGCTGTGAGTGTCGCTCCGGTCCAGATTCTGCAGCAAAGCTGGCCCTGAGCTGCTGAGGTCGGGGTTCCTGCTGTGTGCCTCCCTCCCCCACTCCCTCCCTCCTTTCTGCTTTCATTCAAACAGTACCTTTGTTGTCTTCCATTGTGCCAGGTCTGTGCCCTGTGCGTGCCCTCCAGGCTTGGGCTGGTGGCTTTTTCTGAGCTACCACAGCTTCCGTGTGCCCTGGCGCACATTCCCAAGTGCTCATTACCTTTCTCCAGGGTGAGCGGGACAAGCCTTCTCAGTCCTATGGGACAGGCCAGGAGAGTAAGCCTGAGAGGCTGCAACTGTCCAGCCCACACGGCAGTCTCCTGGATCCTGGCTTCTCCCCTGCAGGCCTGGACCCCGTGGCAGCGGTTCCTGCAGCCCCCAGGATGCCCAGGCGTTTGCAGGCCACCCTGGCCTCTTTGGGAGTGTTTTTGGTCTCCTGTGTTGTGGCTCTCTTCATTGTGGGTAAGCTGCTGGGTGACCTGAGCCCCACTGGCTTTCCCTCCTTCCTGCATACAGGCCCGAAAGAGCCCTAGACACTCCCTTCTACTCCCAGGGGGGTCACTCCACTTCCAGTCCCAGGCCCAAACCAGGGCTTTCCTGGGGCCCAACCAAGGTCATTGTCCAAGGGGAGATTCCCAAGAGATGAGGCCTGTGAGGGGAACTCTGAGGGGGTCGTGGTCCATCTCCGCCACCTCCTTCTGGAACCCTGACTGCGGGTGCTGATGTGGTAATGGGGTATCTCAGCTCTACAGCACCCAAGACCTGCACTGGAGACATCTGCTTACTTCCAAGAGTTTCTGGGAGACAACCATACTGGGCACTTCCTCAAGGAACCCGACTGTAAGTAGCCACGGTGGGAGAGGGGAGAGAGCCAGGACCTTGGATGCTCAGACCCCAGGACGCATTTCTTCCTTCTCAATGTCCTCAGGCCCCTAAATGGTTTCTATTCTCCTCACAGAAAGCCAATATCTTTCTTTTAAATGGCTTTTTTTTTTGAGGTACAATTGACACATAATAAAGAATACATATTTGAAGCGTACAACCTAAGTTTTGACAAATATATAGATGCATGAAACATCACAATCAAGATAATGGACATACTCAACCTTCTACCCCCAAGTTCAACACTCCTGCCCTTGGCCATCCTGCCTCTCTCCTCCCTTTGTTCCCAGGCAACCACTGATCTGCTTGCTGGGATACAGATGGCTTGACTTTTTCTAGAGTTTTATATAAAGGGATCTAGAGTATGTACTCTTTTTTTGACCTTTATCAGTCATGTGATTTACCAACATTTTTTTTTTTTAAAGTCTATGACTTCTTTTTTCATTCTCTTAACAAGATTTAAGTTTTGGTAGAGTCTGATTTATCCATCTTATCTCTTTTACGGATTGTCTTTTTAGTCTGGTATCTAAGAAATCTGCCTATACCAAGGTCACAAAGACATGCCCTCAAATTTGCTTCTGGAAATTTTATAGTTTTGGGGTTTTACATTTAGGTCTATGATTAATTTTGAGTTAATGTTTTGAATAATGATGCAAGATATGGACTTAAGTTCATTTTTTCTTTTTGCAAATGGGTGTACAGTTGTTCCAGCACCATCAGTCGAAAAAGTTATCCTTTTTCCTTTGTATCTTTGTTGGAAACCAATTGTCCATATTTGCGTACATTCTCTTCTGTCCCATTGGCCCTCCTGGTCTTACCTCAGCACAGTGGCTCAGGTCTCACATACCTACCTAGGCAGGGCTTTAGAAGTAGGGCAAGAACCCTCTAGAAATGGTCTCTGCTTATCCGGGTCCTTCTCCCTGTTTCTGAAAGGAGGCTGGAATGGGCGCCTCAGGCCGTGAATGTCTGAGCTCATATTCTAGCTCATGGGTGCACACAGGGTACAGCTGCAGGGGGTTTGGTAGGATGCTGCAGTTTCCTTGAAGGACGCAATGGCCAAAGCCTTCCACTAGGGTCTCCCATATCCTCACATGGCTCTATCGGGGCCCTTGCCCTGTGTAGCCCTGGAGATGCCTTTGCAGCTCAGGGTTCTGTGTCATTGGAGGACTTCCACATAGCCCTGTACATTGAGCAGAATACTTCCTCCATGGGTACCTATTTTATTTTGTTTCTTTTCTCTTCACCCCATGGATTTGTGATCAGAAAATGTCTATGTTTGTGGCCTACATAGTTTTTAGGAAGTCACAATTGTGAATCAAGAGGCTTCATGCTTGGTGTACAAATACAGCGTAGGACTAAACATGAGTTTGATTCATACCTGCTGTCTTTCCATAATGACCTACTAATATCTAATGGTGAAACTTCAGTTGAATTAAACATCAACAGCTCTCAGTGATTTAATCAGTTATTTTCAAGTTCAATTACAATGGCAGAATAATCCAGTAGGCAAGTATTTCAATCCTTCTGCTTCCTGGTTCACTAAATAGGCCTTTATTTTGTTTTTGGCTTTACATTTTCAGGTGGTCCAGCCCCAGGGCCCCTGGTGGTTATAGCTTGCTTCAGGAGAGCTCAGGGTTGTGCTGCAGACATTTACCTTGGCGATTTTAAGAATGCTTCCCTACATGATGGGCCTCTTCGGCTGCTTTCTCCATTTCCTCCCTCCAGATCCCTACCACTCCATCAGGGTGGCGCAGTTCCAAGAGGCTGTCCAGCTGTTTAAAGACATATGGAGAATGCCAGCACCTGGAGCGTGGGGATCCAGCTATTGACGTGCAGAGTAGACAATGTCAGTTCTCAGATCCAGATGCTCAGCAGTGATCTGGAAAGTGCCAGTGCTGACATCCAGAGGCTAAAAGGCCTCCTGAAGGACGCCGGTACCTTGAATTTCCAGACCCAGTTGTTAAGGAGTTCCTTGGAGGAGACCACTTCTAAGATTCAGAAGCTACAGGGAGATCTAAAAGAGGCAAATGGTTCAAATTCCCAGATTCAAAGTTTCTTTAAAAGCAGTTTAGAAAACACTAGCATCGAGCTCCTTGTGTTAAGCAGAGGCTTAGAAAATGCCAAAACAGAGATCCAGGTGTTGAAGGCAGGATTAGAAACGGCAAACGCTGAAGTCCGATTGGCAAACAGTAGTTTAAAGAATGTTAATGCCCAGATCCATGTCTTAAGTGGTAATCTGGATAGTGTCAGTGATTTAAGGGCCCACCATCAGGTTTTAAGGAGTACTTTGGAAAGCACCACTGCTGAGATGCAGAGGTTAAAGGGAAGTCTGCAAAATGCAAGTGCTTTAAATTCTCAGACCCATGCCTTTATAAGAGGCAGTTTAGACAACACCAGTGCTCAGATCCAGGTGTTAAGAAGTCATCTGGAAAGGGCTGGAGGTGAGATTCACTTGTTAAAAAGAGATTTGGAAAATGTCACTGCCCAGACCCAAACAGCAAGCCGTCACCTGGAGCAGACAGATGCTGAGATGAGAGTATTAAAAACAGAGCTGCAAAGTGCCATTGGCTTAAGTTCCAAGATTCAGGTGTTAAATGATCTTTTGAGAAATGCCAACCAAGAGATACAGACCTTAAAACAAGGAATGAAGGATGCCACAGCCTTACAGTCCCAGACCCAAATGTTAGAGAGAAGTCTGCAGGAGGCCAGAACTAAGATCCAGACGTTAAGAAAGGATTTGGGGAACACCAAAACACTGACGACAACGATCCAGGAGCAGCAGAGAAGCCTGGAGTCCTTCCGCAAGCCTTGGCTTCACAGGAGCAGCTCCTGAGGACCCAAAGTAAGTGCAGGGAGGGAGCTGGGGAGGGCAGAGTCTCCTGTCCCTTCGGCCTTTTGCTTATTTCAACATGCATCCCCAGGGAAGGAGTGTGGGTGCTGGAGAGGGGCTGGATCCAACCAGAGGTGATGTAATCCCTGCTTATTCTCTGACCAGAGTGACAAAACCTACACCTGGGAAACACACGTGGTCTGGTGTATAATAGGGACAGAGTGTGCTAGCAGGGCCAGACAGCCTTATTTCCAGCTTCTGACTAGCCCAGATGCTGTGGTTTTTCTCAAGTTGTTCACCTTCTCTGAGCTTCCTTTTTCTCACCTGTAAAGTGGGGGAAAACAATACTTGCTCCCCAGTGAGGATCAAATGACTTAACACAGAGAAGCATTTAACAAAGTACAGCATTCCTGTATACATCTGACAAAAATTTCCTGAGGCCCTAGGATGTGTCAGGATCATAAAGATTAACAAAATGTGATGCCTGCCCTTAAAGCTTATAGGCAGGTGGAGCAGTCTTGCACAAAAGGCCTGGGAGGTGCAATGTTGGGAGTAGGTCTAGAAACTGGGGGGTGGGGAGGAACAAAAGAATGGACAAGAAGGGGTCTTCTTAGGGCTGATGTCCTCTGGTGCAGACAAGGATCCTCCAAGGAGGGAGGCAATTTTCTGGAGGATAAAAGATCAAAGATGCTTCAGTGGGAATTTGGCCTTTGAACTGAGGGCTGAAAGATGAGTAGGTGTTTCCAAGCAGAGAGGATAAGGGAACAGCAGGTCACAGGCATGGAGATGTGAACCGTAAGGTTCAAGAAGCTTCTGGCAGTTCTGTCTGAGTGGACCATGGCCAAGAGGGCAGTTGAGACACAGGCTGAAAAGACAGCAGGTAAGGGACAGAGCAGTGGCTTTCAAACAGGTAATCACAGCATAACATTCATTTTACACCATGTTGCTTGTTTTTCAGTTGCTCAGTCATATCTGACTCTTTACGACCCCATGGGATGCAGCACACCAGGCTTCCCTGTCCTTCACCATCTCCCAGAGTTTGCTCAGACTCATATCCATTGAGTCAATGATGCCATCTGACCATCCTTAGTTATAATTATGTGTCTCTCTTACATACACACACATTTCAAAAAGCAAAGCTTTTACCACATGAATGCACTCATATTTTATTGTCTAGTCTCCAAACTCCCTCTTCCCGCAATAACTTCAACAAAATCCACCAGTGGGTTGATGGCAGTTGAAAAAACACTGTGTGAGAAAGGGAGGCAGCTCTGCAGAGACACCAGCTAGATGAGGAATGGCTCTGGGTTTGGGTTTCATCGTTTTGGAAATGAATATTTGTCGAAGAATTTCAAGGAGGTTGACTGGATGGATCTATAGACTGAGACAGGAAATAAAAGGAGAAGACAAGCTGTGAGGTTTGAGCGTGTTGGATCTGAGCTGCCATGAGGGTGTTCACACAGCCATCACCCATGGGCTGTCAGGGGTTTAGGAGAGCCGTCCTGCTGCAGACAGGGATGCGGGAGCCCTGGGTACACTGGTTCTAGTTGTGGCAGTGGGAATAGAGGAATTTGCATGAGATGAGATGCTTCGTGAGAAGGAAGCTGAGGGTGGAAACAGGAAGTCAACTTTTAGGTGGCAAGAAGGGAAAGAAGTGTTTTTGAAGGAGACTGGAGAAGGCAGTCTTAGGGGCGGGAGGAGAATTAGGAAGCGTGCAGTTGGGGAAGTCAAGGAAGGAGAGCATCTCATGAACAGAGTGGCTGGTTCTGGCAAATGTCTAAGAGCCCCAGGTAAAGGAACCAATAAGCACTCTCTAACTCTGGGCAGTTAGCAGGTCATTGGAATAAAGTTTCAGTGGAGAGTTGTATGTGGCCTGAAGACCACAGTCAGTGGGAAGTGAGTGAGAGAGGAAGGTGCCCCAGTCCTTCAAGGGCCTTGGCTGAGAACAGAAGATGAGGCTGAGGTGAGGGATATGGGAGGGTAGAAGCAGGGGTTAAAAAACCAGCTGTGCCATCCATACTTATATTCAAAACCTACATATTAATTGTAGATGTGGCACATATTGCAAAAGAGAAAGATGAGAATATGACAACTTGTGTTTCTGTAAAAAGGTCTCTTGAAAAAATAACCCACTGCTAATATTTTGGTGAAATTCCTTGAGAGGGCTGGTCTAGATTAGGCTATGCTTGATCTGAGGGTGAGACAAAGGCACCAGCAAACAGGGAGGAGATTGAAGAAGAGAGAAAAAGAGAGTTGGGGAGGGGCTGGGGAGACAGTGTTAGAACGTGGGAGAGAGACGAGAGGATGGAAAGCACAGTGGGTGACTGGCACAGTGGAGTGAAGGGCTGGCACCGTACATGAACCTCTGAGGCCGGGAGCAGAGGAGGTGCGGAAGCAGATGTTCACCCAGGTTTGCAGATGGGGCTACAAGGCAACAAGGGAGCAGCTATTTAGTGGTGTCTTTGTAGAATAAGAGGTCCCTGGTCAAAGGTGACAGATGAGGGAGAGAGCTGTGAGGGAGGGGGCCATTTGGAGCAAATGCTGGAATATGCGGCTGACAAATGAGGGGCTTCGGAGACAGAACTGAGGCCCACTCTGCTCTTTCGCCCTGTCCCTGTCTGTCTGTTGGGAGCCTGGAAGTCTTCCCTTCTTGACGCGTCTCCCGTGCCCCCTACTGTCCTCCCCACTCCCACTGCCTTGCTCCTGCTTTGGTAGGCACGGATGTTTCTCCACCCTGGGGACACACTGGAATCACCCAGTGAGTTTTTATAAAACTGAAGTCTGGAACCCACCTCCAGAATGCTAACCTTTCTTTGGGAGGTCAGGCACTTGTTCTGGGATGCAGCCTAGCATCAGAATTTTCTTTTAAAAATTCCCTAGGTGGTTCTAATGGTCAATCAGGGCTAAGAACCATTAGTTTAATATTTTTTTTTCTTAAAGGCCAAACAGTTGATGTTTTGAGCTTCTGGCTAAACAGTCTCTGTTGCAACATCTCTGCTGTTTTAATGATTAAGCAAGCGAAGACCATCTGTCAACTGAAGGGAATGGTGTGTTCCATAGGTATACGAATTCTGTAAAGTAACTATCCTTCAATTAAAAAATAAATAACTTTAGAATAAAAAAAAAAGCGTCATTTGTGAAAAGAAGCTGCTGGCAGTCTGTAGTCTGCCAACTCTTGGTTTGGACTGCTGTTTCTCAGACTTTGGAGTGTATCAGAATCACCTGGAGAGTTTGTTAAATTGTCAAAAAACAGTTCTGAATTCAGCTAGGCTGGGGTGAGGTCTGCGGAGAAGGCAATGGCACCCCATTCTAGTACTCTTGCCTGGAAAATCCCATGGATGGAGGAGCCTGGTAGGCTGCAGTCCATGGGGTCGCTGAGAGTTGGACATGATTCAGTGACTTCACTTTCACTTTTCACTTTCATGCATTGGAGAAGGAAATGGCAACCCACTCCAGTGTTCTTGCCTGGAGAAGCTCAGGAACAGCAGAGCCTAGTGGGCTGCTGTCTATGGGATCACACAGAGTCAGACACGACTGAAGTGACGCAGCAGCAGCAGCAGGGTTGAGTCTGAGAACTGGCATTTCTACCAAGCCCTGGGTACTAATGCTGGTGGACCTAGGACCACACTTTGAAAAACCCTGGTTTACACACTCACCATCTATCATTCAAGCATTTGTAATTGCCTTGTAACTGGTGTCTCTGGTCCCATTAAGACTGCCTTCTTCCTGTTCAGCAACCGCACCATCTCGAGGCAAATCTGAGCAAATTACGATCTTTCTTCAAAGCCTCCAGGGCTTCCTACTGTTCCCATGAAGAAAACCCAAACTCCTTCATGCAGGATGTATGATTTCGCACTGGTGAACCTGTCCAAGTTCACCTCCCATCCTTTGTGCTTCAACTCTGTGTGCACACATGCTCAGTGCTTCACTGGTGTTCAGCTCTTTGTGACCCTGTGGACTGTAACTCTTCAGGCTCCTCTGTCCATGGGATTCTTCAGGCAAGAATACTGGAGTGGATTGCCATGTCCTCCTTTAGGGGATCTTCCCTGCCCAGGGATCAAACTTGCGTCTCCTACGTCTCCTGCACTGGCAGACAAGTGCTTTACCACTAGTGCCACCTGGGAAGTCTGTGCATGGGCTGTAAAGTCCTTGAACAAGTCAGGCTGCACCGTGCTGTTTCACACCTTTGTGCTTTTGCAATGACTCTCTCCCCCGCCTGGAATTCTCTCCTTGCCCATCTGGCAAACTCTTTCTCAGTCTTTGAAGACTCAGCTCAAGTGAATCCTCACCTAGGGTCCTTCCTGAGCCCTGTTTCCAGCCCAGCTGAAGGAGACCACACCCTCTTTAGTGCCTCTAACATGCCATGGTTTCCAATCAATGCATCTTCAATGCTGTTGCTGTTTTTATGTCTGTCTCATTTTCTGGACAGTAATTCCCTTGAAGGCATGATTCATGTCTAATTAATCTTTGTATAAAGGTTCCTGATTCATAGAAGTTAAGGTATATTGAATAAAAGATACATGAATGAAAGTCTGTTTTGGCACCATTTCAAGGAGCTGTGAATAGGAAGCTGTTAACAGAGTATCAGGACAGAAGGGGATGAAATAGCTGAGGGAATCGGGGCTCGTGCTCATAGGATGAGCCATTAGGGTCTGAAATTGTGAGGTCAGGCAGACCAGGGGATGGCAAGGTCCCAAGTGTGGTTCTTGGTGTGGACAGCTCAAGTAGATGGAGATGAAGTCAAGGGAATTAGTGAAGATACAGGATGGCTGTGAAGCTCCCAGGGAAATGAAGGGGACCAAGATGCAGGGGACAAGCAGGTGGTAGCAGTGAGTTGGGAAAGTGAGTAGTATAGCTAGGAAGCAAGAGCCTTGAGAGAATATGGCCGGGTGGCAGGGCTGTCTGAACACCCCTGGAGTGATGGAGCCAGATGTCCTGAGCTGCCCTCTGTTCTGTCAGGTCATGGGCTGGGGGTGCAGCCTCCCAGACCGTGGCCCTGTAGCTGAGGGCAGCAAGCGTTGCAGGGGCTTGTGACCCTCAGTGGTCAGTCCCTGGAGGGAGCAGGATCTGCAGCCAGCTCCTAGTTCTCTCTCCTTCCCCACCTTTGCTCCAGATCAACTTTTCCTGCTGTTCCTGCAAGGCGCGAAGTTCTACAATGGGAACTTGTATTACTTTTCTTCTGCCAAGAAGACGTGGCAGGAGGCTGAGCAGTTCTGTGTGTCCCATGGAGCCCACCTGGCCTCAGTGACCTCGGAGGAGGAGCAGGTCAGAGCTGTGGGCTTGGGGTGCTGCTGCTGGGACTGATGTGGGGTCAGGGGCTTTGTGCTTTGGCCTTCCCCTCTTGGAGTGGGCATGGCAGTCCTTCACGTCTCCTCTGTCAGTCAGGGAGCAAATATTTATTGAATTTTGATGAACATCTTGTACTGGAGGTATAAGAACTGACAGCAAACCCAGTGTCCTCAGTGAACGAGGGAGACCCCAGAGGGGTCTCCGCAGACAGGAAGAGCAGAGGGAGGGGCACCAGGTAACTGCCCTCAAGGTGCTGTGTGCCTCGTTCCCTCCCCATTCCCTCATCTTCCTCTCAGGCTTCTTCTCCAGTTGTCAATCTTGATTTTAATGTCAGTTCATCTCATGGCTATGGAAGGCCCATGAGCAGACAATCCAGGCTTCTTGGGAAGGCCAGACAAAGGTATGACTTTGAGGCCATAAAGACAGCTGAGCACCGAAAAATTGATGCTTTCAAACTGTGGTGCTAGAGAAGACTTTTGAGAGACCTTCAGACTGCAAGGAGATCAAACCAGTCAATCCTGAAGGAGATCAACCCTGAACATTCATCAGAAGGACTGCTGCAGAAGCTGAAGCTCCAATACTTTGGCCACCTGATACAAAGAGCCAGGTCACTGGAAAAGACTCTGATGCTGGGAAGATAAAAGGCAAAGGTGAAGGGGACCTCAGAGGATGAGATGATTGGATGGCATCACTGACTCAATGGACATGAATCTGAGCAAACTCTGGGAGATAGTGAAGGACAAGGAGGCCTGGTGTGCTGCAGTCCATGGGGTTGCAAAGAGTCAAACACAGTTTAGCGACTGAACAAAAACAGCAAAGGCAACCAGGCACCAGAGTGGCCCGTATCCCAAATGTTCTTACCAGAATTTACTGAAGGCATTGACAAGTACCCACTGTATGTTTGGACAAGTTTAACTTACAGACATACCCATTCCTTGAGGTTTTCCTGAGACTGTTCTTTTCCTTCTGTCAAATGACATGCTATTTTGTAAAGTGTGTCTTAAAAAACCATGGCCAGGTCTGTCTTTGTCCCAGGAAAGCCACACTCCTCATCAGGTAAACATGGAAGCAGCTGAACTTCCCCAAGGTGACCTGTCTGCTGCCCTAGCTCTGGAAACCAGGGAACCCGCGGCGGGGGCTGGGGGTGCAGCTCCTGGAGAGTGGGCTTCATGCCACTGGGACTGGGAGATGGATGGATTCCTCTTCCATGTGGCCTGATGAACACGCTCCTCACACGAGCTCACTGCCACGATTCTGCCTTTTCTCCACAGGCATTTCTGATACAGTTCACGGATTCTGTTTACTACTGGATTGGCCTCACTGACCGCGGTACGGAGGACCACTGGCGCTGGACAGATGGCACAGCATTCAATTGTGCCGGGAGCCGCACGTGAGTCCTGCCTCTGTCTGGAGCTATCTCAGGCACTGTCTGGGACAGGGCTGCCTAGAGACTCTGTCCTGCGTGTGTATCCCCGTCCAAGAAGTGTTAGCATTGTGTGTGATCTATGTGTATGGCGTGCATGTGTGATGTGTGTATAAGCTGTGTGTATATTTGACTGTGTGGGTGATGTGTGTGGTGTGTGTATGATGTGTGTGTACACCAGCATAGCTGTGATCCTTGCCTGGACCCCTTCTTCACAGGGGCGTCAGAATAAGACAGGTCCTGGGGCTGGCAGGCACCCTGCGACTGGGTCTTGCTGGTTGTTGTTGTTTTTTTTTTTGCCTATCCTATAACATACCACGTAGGCCTGGGCCCAAGGAGCCTTGCCCCCATCTGAAGGCACTAAATATGAATTCTGGTGGGGGGGACTTGTAACTTTAGACACACTTCCCATCCCTCCATTCTCAGTAATGGGGGACAACCTCAGCAAAGCCCCCCTCAGGGCACCCGGGGCCACCAGGGGTTTAGGGAGCCATGTCACTTCAGCTCCTCATGCCAAAAGCAGAGGGAAGGGACTCTTCCTTCATCAAGCAGAATGAAGCCCTCTTGTTGCCAGGTTTTGGGCTGAGAATCAGCCAGACAACTGGCAACACGGTATTGAGCGGTCAGAAGACTGTGTCCAAATGCAGCGGAAGTGGAATGACATATCCTGCTCCACTCTCTGCCCCTGGATCTGCAAGAGCCTGTGAGCCAGCTGTAGCCCAGGGGCAGGTGCGCCTGAGACCCTTCTCCATGACGCCTTGGGAGCCGCTCAATCACCTGGTTCTCTGGGGCTTCCATTCAGCCTTTGCTTTTCCTGACGTGTCCTTTTGAAATAAATCTTTCGAACATGTTCACATCACATGACCCAGCATGACCAGCAGCTTCTCAAGGAAGAGAAAGAGATTCATGTCTCTATGTCCCCTCCGCAACCAGCGCAGGCCTGTCAAATGGCGGTTCCTCAATAAATACTCTGATGAACCAAAGTTTGGACTTGTCTCTGCGACAGCCACCAGGCTCACTTCTCCCTGCTTTGGTTCTCCTTCCCTCAGGGTCCCTTCTGTTCTGAGATAAGGACGTCTTTGTTTAAGGGCCTCATACCTAGGCCCTTTCAGTTGGTGTGTTGCAAACAGCACAGGTTTACCAGGAACTACAATGACTGGTCAGCAGCACATGCCCCCAGAAGTCACAGCTGCCCAGGTGTTCCCGGCACTTCCTTTGCTGGAATTTTCCAAGCCCTTTAATGTCACTCCCCAAACTCATTTCTCCCGGGTGGCTGACTTTACTTGTCTTCAGACTGTTAATTCTCAGGGATGTTTCTCTGACTTTTCTTGCCCCCATTCACCACCCTTCCAGGGACTCAGCTTTCTGCCAGCTCAACTTAGAATGAGAATTTCTAGAGCAAATATTTTGCCTCAAATACTGGGGTCCTATCCTTGACATGGCCAGGGAATCCAAGACACATTTCTAGAGTTCTTTCTCTGCATTACTCTGCCTTACTTTATACTCTGGCCTTTTTGGGTATGTTCATGGTCTCCTGTCTTGTGGCTCTCCTCTTTGTGGGTAAGCTCCTGGGTGACCTGAGCCCCACTGACTTTCTCTCCTTCCTCCCACACAGGCCCCAAAGAGACCCAGACACACCCCTTCTATTGCCAGGGGGGTCACTCCACCTCTAGGCCCAGGCCCAAGCCAGGGCTCCCCTGCAGCCTGCCAGGACACTTCACGAGCTCTTTCTCTGCATTACTTTATCCTCTGCTCCCAAATCTAGAATGCCTGCTCAGGCTCCCCAGACTCACATCTGTCCTTCCTCAGCCTAATGTGACTGCCACATCCTGCGTGGGCCCTCCCCATCTGCCTAGGGGTCTGGAAATATCTTCTAGGAAGAAACCCAGGAGGGTCATGGGCTCAGTCAATCAGATGCCAGTCTTGCTCTGCCTGTTATCCAATGTCTGGAAACAATAGTGTTCATGTGTTTTGTCCAGCTTTCTGGTTGCTTAGAGCACAATGGCTAGTCCAGTGACTGCATCATGCTCAGACTGGAAATCTGTTCTATCTGTTATGATATCTTTGGCTGAACTGGACTTTAACCTATTTGTGTTCACTTTTTTCCTTTTGGCTTTTCCTTTGGCCTTTTTCTTTTGTGGCTCTGAAGTTTTGTGTTTTTTTAAAATTTATCTTGGACCCTCCTCCTCTATCAAAGGATTGAAATAGCATTTTGCTATGTTTCTTTTGGTACTTTCATAATTTTATATTTATATTACTGAGCCACCTGGAATTTATTTTTGAGCATATCATGAGGTTAGCATCTACTTTATCTCAAATATCATTAAATCATAGCCACTCTTTTTCACTTGTTTGAAAAGTCAACTTTTTACAACATGAATTAAATACAACATTGCAAATCAACTAATGTCAGTAAAATTAGAAAAAAAAGACTTTCTCAAATACTAAATTCACTTTTTAAAAATTGATGAAATCCACCAATCACTAAGCGCCTCCCACAAACAGATGTAAAAAATTTTGAAAAAAGTTAAAGGGGGCACTTGCCCTACTGGATAACAAAATGTATTATAAAACTATAATAATTAAAGCAATGCAGCTCTCATTAAGGAAGAAAAGAGCTCATGGGAATGCAATCAAGAAATTTGTAATTACTCATCAACAGATGATTGACTTAAGAAGATGTGGTATATATACACACACACACACACACACACACACACACACACACACACACACACACACATATATATAAAATGGGATATTACTCAGCCATAAAAATGGATGAAATATTGCCATTTGCAACAACATGGATGGATTTAGAGAATATTATAAGTGAAGTAAGTCAAAGACAAATGTCACATGATATCAGTTATATGTGGAATCTAAAAAAATGACACAAATGAAGTTATTTACAATGCAGAAACAGACTCACAGACATAGAGAACAAACTTACGGTAACCAATGGGGAAAGGTATGGGGAAGGGATAGATTAGGAATTTGGGATTAATGTATATTTCTACTATATATAATATATAGTAGTATATATATTTATCTACTCTCTCTCTATATATAGGGACTTCCCAGGTGGTGCAATACTTTGGCCACCTGATGTGAAAGAGCCAAGTCATTAGAAAAGACCCTGAGGCTTGGAAAGATTGAAGGCAGGAGGAGAAGGGGATGACAGAGGATGAGATGGTTGGATGGCATCACTGACTCGTGAACATGAGTTTGAGCAAGCTCTGGGAGATGGTGAAGGACAGGGAAGCCTGGCGTGCTGCAGCCCATGGGGTCATGAAGAGTCAGACATGACTGAGCGACTGAACAGCAACAGGTGGTACAGCGGTAAAGAATCTGCCGGCCCATGCAGGAGACTCAAGAAACATGTGCTTGATGCTTGGGTCAGGAAGATCCCTTCGAATAGGAAATGGCAACCCACTCCAGTATTCTTGCCTGGAAAATTCCGTGGACAGAGGTGCCTGGTGTGCTACAGCCCACAATGTCACAAAGAGTTGGACATGATTGACTGACTGAGCACACACACATATATAGAATAGATAAGCAACAAGAATTTACTGTATAACACAGGGAACTCACCCAATGTTCTGTAATAATCTATATGAGAAAAGAGTCTGAAAGAGAATACACACACAGGCACACACACATATCACTTTGCTGCACACCTGAAGCCAATATGACGTTATAAATCAACTAAACATAAACATTAAATG
>SJYC01134600.1:40000-59120 GCA_006408675.1 Madoqua kirkii
GCATGAGGGCCCAACCTGAGGAGGCTGCACTCTACACACTGTCATTTAGGGGAGAGCCAGACTCTGGCATGGGAGAAGGCCTAGACTTCTTGGTCGTGATGAAATGAACTTTGAGGCCTGGTTTTCTAGAATAATTTCTCAGTCAGGAGAGAGAATGCACCCTGAAGGAAGATGTTACCACCTTTTGAGGATAATGGAGGTCACTAGTTTATAGGAGAATGTATCCCTACTCATTACAGTTGGAAACTCCAAGTGTCCCCTACCAGCTGACGTCTCAGCCCTCCATGCTCCAGAATTCTTATAACACTTGCCCCACACGCCCAGATTCGGGCCTGGGCCTTGCTCTGACACCCCTGTATGCCTACACCATGTCTCCTGGGGAGACCCTTGCCCTCTGTACTACTTTCACTTACAAGGATCAGGTATAAATGGCTCCACCTGGATCTGCTACTATTAATAGCAACCTCCCCAGCTCCCAGTCAGACAATCCCAGGCACTGTCAATGAAAGCCCTGGGCCTCACGAGAGTCACAGAAGAGTGAGGAACCCTGGGCTGCTTTTCGGGGTGGTGGTGGTTATTTAGGACAGAACAAGGGGCTGCCACCTGGGCTTAATTAGACTTCCTCCTGCAGGATAAGCCCCACACAGCAGAGTATTCCGAGCCAATTGTGCCTCTCAGCTCCCCTTATGCTCCCTCAAAGCAGCCTGCACCCCACTTCCTCTTGTACCTCCCAGAGCCCAACTTGTGTTGCAATCTCACCCTTCTTAGAGCTGACAAGCATGTCCCACTCCCAGCTGAATAGATGCTGGACCAGCCATCTATGCCCTTGTCGAGGTGGCCCCACCCAGCTTCTCATGGCATCTCTGCTGCAAGGTTTCTGGACCTCAGGACCCTTCGACCAGCCTGCTGTCAGCTTCTGCACTACTCAGAACATCGCTCTGCCTCTGTCACTGAGGATTTGTCTGTATAACAGCCGAGTTTCCAGAAGTTCGTTCACTCAGGTTCGTGAATCATCACTGCTGTTCTTGTAATTACTTCCAAAGAGGGTGGGGGTCACCTGAGGCAGGAGAGGTTTGTGGGCTCTGGGGCTTCCCAGGTGGCGCTAGTGGTAAAGAACTCACCTGACAATGCAGGAGACATAAAAGATGCGGGTTCAATGCCTGGTTCAGGAAGATTCCCTGGAAGAGGGCATGGCAATCCACTCTAGTATTCTTGCCTGGTGAAGCCCATGGACAGAGGAGCCTGGCAAGCTACAGTCCATTGGGTCACAAAGAGCTGGACACAACTGAAGTGACTTAGCATGCATGCAGCTTTGCCCCTTTCTAGCTGGAAAAGCTGGTTACCTGATTTTGTGTCTCAATTTCTTCTCCGTTGAATAGAGTCCCTCCCTCTTGAGGCTGTTGTGTGAATTTAGAAAGTTAATGCATATGAGAAACTTAGAATAGTGCATGGGACCTAGATCCTACTGTATAAGCCTTAGCTATAATTTTTATACTCATGGCCTGATGGACTCCTCACTACAACTCTGAGGAAGCTTCTATTAAAATCTCTGCTTTATAGATGGCGAGGTGAGGCCTAGAGTTTGGATGACTTGCTCAAAAATCCTAGAAACCCCTGTGCTGCAGAAGCTCTTCTCCTCTGACCATAACGAACCCTCAGGCCCTGCTTAAGTCTCAGCTCCTCCATGTGGCCCCACAGGCCCTCAGCTTCCGTATACCCCATTAGCGAGGCTGCCAGGCATCTTTCTGCATCAAGTCAGAGAACTCCAGCCTCCTGGCTATGGCTGAAGCAGGGAAGCACGAATGAGAAAGGCACGAATGAGAAAGGCATGCACTGAGAGTCCCTGTGGGGAAATGACTGTGAAGCAGCTTCCTGGGGATAGAGCCTGTGGGCCTGTTCCTCTTCTCTGCTGTTGGTGGAGAAGCCTTCTGACCCACTGTTACCTCTGCTGAGGATGTGGCCAAGATATTAACCTCAGCTCATGCCCAGGGTGTGAAGGTGAGCTGTGGGGCACAAGGAACAGGACTTCAAGAGAGGAGCAAGATCTGGGTGCTGGTGGACCAGGTTAATTGGAGGGACTGGGCTGGACCAGAGAACTTGGGATGGAGGTTGCCAATACCTTGAGGATAAAGGAGAGCCACGTAGACAGCAAACCTGAGTTGCAGGCTCATACCTGCCACTGACCAGCTAGTATGATCAGCTTCTCTGGCATTAATTTTCCCATTTATAAGTTCAGTTCAGTTCAGTTCAGTCACTCAGCTGTGTCCAGCTCTTTGCAACCCCATGAACTGCAGCACACCAGGCTTCCCTGTGCATCACCAACTCCTGGAGTTTACTCAAACTCATGTCCACTAAGTCAGCGATGCCACCCAACCATCTTATCCCCTGTTTTCCCCTTCTCCTCCCGCCTTCAATCTTTCCCAGCATCAGGGTATTCAAATGAGTCAGTTCTTTGCATCAGATGGCCAAAGTACTGGAGTTTCAGCTTTAGCATCGGTCCTTCCGATGAATATTCATGACTGATTTCCTTTAGGATGGACTGGTTGGATCTCCTTGCACTCCAAGGGACTCTCAAGAGTCTTCTCCAATACCACAGTTCAAAAGCATCAGTTCTTCAGTGCTCAGCTTTCTTTATAGTCCAACTCTCACATCCAAACATGACCACTGGAAAAAGGATAGCTTTGACTAGACAGACCTTTGTTGGCAAAGTAATGTCTATGCTTTTTAATATGCTATCTAGGTTGGTCATAACTTTTCTTCCAAGGAGTAAGCATCTTCTAATTTCATGGCTGCAGTCACCATCTGCAGTGATTTTGGAGCCCCCAGAAATAAAATCCATCACTATTTCCATTGCTTCTCCATCTATTTGCCATGAACTTATGGGACCAGATGCCATGATCTCTGTTTTCTGAATACTGAGCTTTAAGCCAACTTTTTCACTCTCTTCTTTCACTTTTATCAAGAGACTCTTTAGTTCTTCTTCACTTTCTGCCATAAGGGTGGTGTCATCTGCATATCTGAGGTTATTGATATTTCTCCCAGCAATCTTGATCCAGCTTGTGTTTCATCCAGTTCAGCATTGCTCGTGATGTATTCTGCATATAAGTTAAATAAGCAGGGTGACAATATACAGCCTTGACGTACTCCTTTTCCTATTTGGAACCAGTCTGTTATTCCACGTCCAGTTCTAACTGTTGCTTCTTGACCTACATACAGATTTCTCAGGAGGCAGGTCAGGTGCTCTGGTATTCCCATCTCTTTCAGAATTTTCCATAGTTTGTTTGATCCACACAGTCAAAGGCATTGGCATAGCTCATAAAGCAGAAGCATCTGTTTTTCTGGAACACTCTTGCTTTTTCTATGATCCAGTGGATGTTGACAATTTGATCTCTGGTTCCTCTTCCTTTTCTAAATCCAGTTTGAACATCTGGAAGTTCATGGTTCACGTATTGCTGAAGCCTGGCTTGGAGAATTTTGAGCATTACTTTACTAGCGTGTGAGATGAGTGGAATTGTGTGGTAGTTTGAGCATTCGTTGGCATTGCCTTTCTTTGGAAATGGAATGAAAACTGACCTTTTCCAGTCCTGTGGCCACTGCTGAGTTTTCCAAATTTGCTGGCATATTGAGTGCAGCACTTTCACAGCATCATCTTTCAGGATTTGAAATAGTTCAACTGGAATTCTATCACCTCCACTAGCTTTGTTCGTAGCAATGCTTCCTAAGGCCCACTTGACTTCACATTCCAGGATGTCTGGCTCTAGGTGAGTGATCACACCATCGTGATATCTGTGTCATGAAGATCTTTTTTGTATAGTTCTTCTGTGTATTCTTGCCACCTCTTCTTAATATCTTCTGCTTCTGTTAGGTCAATACCATTTCTATCCTTTGTTGTGCCCATTTTTGCATGAAATGTTCCCTTGTTATCTCTAATTTTCTTGAAGGGATCTCTAGTCTTTCCTATTCTATTGTTTTCCTCTATTTCTTTGCATTGATTACTGAGGAAGGCTTTCTTATCTCTCCTTGCTGTTCTTTGGAACTCTGCATTCAAATGGGTATATCTTTCCTTTCCTCCTTTGCCTTTCATTTCTCTTCCTTTCACAGCTATTTATAAGACCTCTTCAGACAACCATTTTGGTTTTTTGCATTTCTTTTTCTTGGGAATGGTCTTGATCACTTCCTCCTGTATAACGTCATGAACTTCTGTGACAATAGAACTCTGTCTAATAAAGTTCTAATAGACATAAAACTCTATCAGATCTAATCTCTTGAATCTATTTATCACTTCCACTGTATAATTGTAAGGGATTTAATTTAGGTCATACTTTAATGGTCTAGTGGTTTTCTCTACTTTCTTCAATTGAATTCTGAACATGGAAGTAAAGTTTAATTCTCAGAAATATGGTGAGATAAAATAATACATACTATGTGATGAATAACATGTAATAATGTTAATACACATTTATGTGAAAGTGAATAATTATATGAAATTGCCAAATTGATTTGGATAGCAATTCTAGGCAAAGTGAAGTTGCTCAGTCATGTCCCACTCTTTGTGATCCCATGGACTGTAGCCTGCCAGGTTCCTCTGTCCATGGGCCTTCTCCAGGTATAGAATCTTGCCATGCCTTCCTCTGGAGGATCTTCCCAACCTAGGGACTGAACCCAGGTCTCCCACTTTGCAAGCAGATTCTTTATCCTCTGAGCCATCAGGGAAGCCCAAGAATGCTGGAGTGGGTAGTCTATCCTTTCTCCAGGGGATCTGAGTGACTCAGGAAGCAAACCGGGGTCTCCTGCATTGCAGGTGGATTCTTAACCTGCTGAGCAATATGACTATATACAGTCTTTGATCCCTTTTAAAATATCATTCTTTGCTTTCCCTTACTAAAGCTGTTGCCCACTCCTACCTACCACCTACCTGTCTTGGCTGAGCTAAGGAGATTAAGAGGAACTGTGTTGGAGCCGTGATCTAATTGGTGTGCTTGGGGCTTCAAGCACCCAGGATGGGTGTTCCCATCAGCTGGGTTCTAGGGTAATAGACAGGCAAAGATTGATGAGGTGACCCTGTTGGGGCAATTTCTCTGTGTCTGGGGGTGGAAGGTAATGTGGACCTTCCTTGCTCCCTTTTCCAGGTGCCTTTCTGCATTGCAGAGTCAGGGAGACCCCAAGCTCCATTTCCTAGAACCTCTTGTACTCATAGTTCTGGTCCCCAGTTAAGATGATTTAGCTAGAAACAGGTGTGTGAGACTGGCAGCGGGGAACTGAGGCAGAGCACCCCTCCTTCAATCTGTGCCCATGGACAAGCCAGGGTAAGGGGACTTGGGGTTTCTTGGCAAGCGTCCCGGGCCCCGCCCCTGCCTTTGGAGGGTTGAGTGGCAGCTTCAGGGGCAGGGGCTTTCCACTGCCTGGCTGTGGCTTTGGTGGTGTGTCCTTGAACTCAGAGTTCCTCCTGCTTCTCCAGGAGGATTGTGTGAGCACCTAAGTCCCTGAATTAAGCTCCTTGGCATCTACTTGGAATACCCCGAAGAGATTCTGCCATTAGAAGAGTTTTCTGAACCTTGACTGGGTGCATGGCCTGAGGACTTTGCTGCTGTGAGGTTGACCCCTGCTGGACACCAGTGATGGCAGAAGCCTCAAACGGGACAGCTTCATTTTGGGAAATGACACTCGAAAGTAATGATGGAGGAGCAATGATTTGGAAGGAAGCTAAGTCCTTGAGTGACCACGAGGAGCAGAGATGCCCTGCTTGCCTCCATCTTTCACAGTAGAGGCAGGAGAAATAAACTTTCTTGTTCGTTTGGCTGCTACATTATTGGGTGATGGAAAGGTGTCAGCCTCTCAGCTCAAACTAGTTTGTGATTGCTCTCCTTCAGAACAGATGGCTCTGCTGAGGAATTAGACAGCCAAGGGGCAGAAAATTATAGTTGGTGTTGATGGAGGAAAGCAGGTCTGAAGGAATAAAGTCTGGGTTTCTTACACTGGGTTCCTGGCATACCAGCTTGCCTGCCTAAGGGCTTGGCAATAAAATAGAATAATGTCAATAATATCTTTTTTGATGCTAAGAAAAGATAAGTAGGTAAACCAACTCCATTTTAAGCTTCATTCCCACACACCTGGCTCTTGCTGCCCTCTGTCTCCCAGCAGACAACACCAAATGAACCTAGAACACACAAAACTATTTTCCTTCTTCAAAAAATATATTTTAAAAATTACAAAAGTAATTTCATGCTAGTATGGAAACACAAGCAGTACAGAAGATGGGATGCACAGATCAAACTCTCGGTTCCCAGGCCCACTGCTCAGGGAACTGCGGTTAAGCGTTTCGTGTCCTCTTCTTTCCCTCCTTGCCCTGCCCTTGAAGGCAGTTGCCATGGAGACGGAGCTAAGGAGGTGGTTGATGTGACTAGGAAATTAGTTATATGTGGGAATTGAGCAAATAAGTAACCAGAGTCAAGTTTCTCACTGGTGGAGAAGGGAATTACAAATAAGGAAAGAGCAAAACTAGAGAGAAACCTGTTGGATTGGAATTAGAGGTATTAGTGTGAACTTATACTTTCAAAAGCTATCTAACCATCTGCATACAGAGACAGACACAGCTGTATGTTTGTGTATGCTTGTGTTTGCTTGTGTGCATGCTTACACCTATACCTTGTCTCCAAAAAGAGCCTAGAAGCAATGACATTCCCAAAGGAATGAACATCCAAACTTGATTTCTAAGCCCCATTTTCCACTAAAAGGAGAACTGACCGATTTCTGGGCAGGGCATGGAAAATTTGAGATGAGTCTGGAATGTGTTGTCTTTTTGGCACAAGTAAGCAAGCGCTGGAAGAATGGTGGAGTCATGCTAAAAGGACAGAGGAGCCAGCTTGAAGGGGCTCCCACAGGCCAAATCTGGGGCAATATGAATATTCAAATAAATAATAATATGAATGAGTTACATCTTACTGAATAAAATATAAATTCATGAGCTCCTGCTGACAACACAAAATGAATCAAAACTGGGGAGAAGGGAAGCTGTTCTCCACAGGATGGTAATCATTTGGCAATTATCAGCGTGGTGGTTAATTCAGGCAGGAGTCAGTATTGAATGCTAAGGGTATCTCCTCACAAAATATTTATCAGCTAAAAGGAAAAAAATGTCAATTAATGTGAAGAAGCCTGGCAGACACCACCTTGACTGGGTGACCAAAGTTAACATCACCAATGTCAGGACAGGTCAACACCACATGCCTCCTGATATGAAGCACTGAGGAAAGGCCGCATCTTCTCTGTGGAATCCCTGCTACAAGGTCAGGACCTGGGCCTGGACATGAGGAAACGCTGGACAGACCCCAGTTGAGGGACATCCTACAGACTGAGTCTTCTACTTTCTGAAGCTTTCAAAGCCATGCCAACAGGGCAAGACAAAGAAAACACTTTAGAGAAAGAATAATGAAAATGGGACAACTCATAGAGAGAAGGGGAGCAACGGAGCAAATGTGCAAATACTTAACAAGTGGAGATCTAAGTGAAGGAGATACAGAACCTTTGTGTTACTGCTCTTACAACTCATGTTTCACAATGAATTAAAAAAAAAGTTGTCTGTGCATCCATCAGATTTTTTTCCCCTGGTAAACGTATACGTCTTCATGTTTATTTGCCTACACATGTATACATATATGGCTTTCCGGATGGTGCTGGTGTTATAAAGAACCCATCTGCCGGTGCAGGAGACTTAAAGAGTTCGATCCCTGGGTCGGAAAGATTTCCTGGAGGAGGGCATGACAACCCACTCCAGTATTCTTGCCTGGAGAATCCCAGGGACAGAGGAGCCTGGCGGGCTACAGTCCATGGTGTCGCAGAGTCAGAGACGACTGAAGCGACTCGCACGCACGCATACATGTATCCAGTAGCTCACGCCTCGACTCAGATTGGTTAAATCAGAATGTGAGGGACTGGTACCCCAGCAGGTGTTTTTAAAAACTTCCCAGGTGACTCCGATATGCAGCAGATTTGCAGGCCAGTGCTGCAATCCAGACGTCAGGGGAATCACGTGTGGCGTTTGTTAAATTGAGGGTCCCAGAGCCGCTTCCCCGGGGGCAGGTGCGCAGGTGCACAGGGGGATGTCTGCAGGTGCCCGGGGCCCCGCCCCCGAGGGGCCCAGGCGCCCCCGGGGAAGGCCCAGCTGCCCGCCGCCCCCGCGCTCAGCCATGGACGCCGCGCCCGAGCTCCTGAGGGTCCCGCCGGCCGAGCTGCTGGACGACGTGCTGCGGGAGCAGTTCGGGCCGCTGCCCCAGCAGGCCACCATCTGCCGGCTCAAGCGGCTGCCGTCGTCCACCCAGGACTGCAGTTGGTGCTGGAGCGGCGGCGCGTGGCCAACGCCAAAGAGCGCGAGCGGGTGAGTTCAGGCCGGCCTCGCTGAGTCCCCGCGCCGGAACCCGGCCGCCTTCCTCCAGGCTCCCCCCAGACCCGCCACGCATTCAGACAGCTAGGGGCCCGGGCAGCCCACCTCCCCCTTTGGGGCCCGGAGCGGCTGGGACCTCCCGAGGGCCTCCCGGCTCCCCTCCACCCGCGCTGGGCTGGCGCCTCACCTGCGACCCACCTGGAGCCGAGCAGGAAGCCGCTCTGGGGAGGCCGAGGGGAACCCCGACCGCTTCAGAAACGCCTCCCGCTGGCAGGTGCTTTAAACCCTCGGAGGCGGCAGGGCGCTTCCCGCTCCTACCTCCTGCGCTGAGTGGGTGCTTGGGGCCCCATTAACCCTGCGCCGAAGCCCAGATGGGGAGTGGGACAGGCGACCTAATGGAAGTTACTCTTTTCCTTACCTTCAACGAAGAGTTTAAACAACGTCTCGGTGTGCACTCAGACTCCCGCTCAACTCCCAGGCAGGAGACTGAAAGTGGCTGTTTCCCAGTCTGGTGGGTACGCGGCAAATCACCCTCCCGGTTGGTCCGGCGGGCGGAGTCGGAGCGCCACCTACTGGCATTTCTCTCTCAGTATTTCTAACTAAATTCAGACCCCAAGCTTGTCAAATTCGGTCTCTTTTGCCGTCTTTGGGTTGCCCGGCTGCAGAGAGGATCCGAGAGAGGGAAGGGTGAGCGGTGGAAGAGGGAGGCGCACATTCTGACCTGGAACTCGAGGAGGATGTTCTTCAATGCCCTGCTGGGGGTGTTCATGCACACTCCTGGACCCTTTAGTAACGTAGCTCCAGTCAATCAACTCAGAGCTCTGTTTGGGCTCAGGTGTGAGGAGAAAGAACCCAGTGAGTGTAGAAGACTTCAGGAAAAGTTGGGAGCCCTTTATGATAACCCTGTGATCTGATGTGTTGGTGTGGTTCTCGAATAAGGTTCTGTTCCTGTATTTGGCATTTCAAGTTGAGCTTTCCCCACCAGGAAGGAATTGCTTTCTGCAGAGGATCAGGCCTGGTGTTATTCACTATTTTAAAACTAATGACCTCATTCTTCTCTATAATGATGAAATTAGTACACCTGGAAGATAGGGAAATGACTAAACAGGGAATGGAAACACTCACAATGCAACTATAACTACCATGGACTGTCATTCTTGTTATATCTTCTTGGTCTTTTTCCTACTTGTATTTGTGCATATGTATGTGTGTGCTAAGTCGCTTCAGCCGTGTCCAACTCTTTGTGACCCCATGTACTGTAGCCCGTCAGGCTCCTCTGTCCATGGAATTCTCTAGGCAAGAATACTGGAGTGGGTTGCATGCCCTTTTCCAGGGGATCTTCCTGACCCATGTATCAGACCTGGGTCTCTTACATCTCCTGCATTGGGAGGCAGATTCTTTACCACTATTGTCACCTGGGAAGCATATATATATATAATTTTATAAAATTGTGATCACTTAGTATCAAGATTGCCGAGAGAAATGTCATCTGCATATCTGAGGTTATTGATACCACCCTTATGGCAGAAAGTGAAGAGGAACTAAAAAGCCTCTTGATGAAAGTGAAAGAGGAGAGTGAAAAAGTTGGCTTAAAGCTCAACATTCAGAAAATGAAGATCATGACATCTGGTCCCATCACTTCATGGGAAATAGATGGGGAAACAGTGGAAACAGTGTCAGACTTTATTTTGGGGGCTCCAAAATCACTGCAGATGGTGACTGCAGCCATGAAATTAAAAGATGCTTGCTCCTTGGAAGAAAAGTTATGACCAAGCTGGACAGCATATTAAAAAGCAAAGACATTACTTTGCCAACAAAGGTCCATCTAGTCAAGGCTATGGTTTTAAAGGTCTGTCTAGTCAAGGCTATGGTTTTTCCAGTGGTCATGTATGGATGTGAGAGTTGGACTGTGAAGAAGGCTGAGTGCCGAAGAATTGATGCTTTTGAACTGTGGTGTTGGAGAAGACTCTTGAGAGTCCCTTGGACTGCAAGGAGATCCAACCAGTCCATCCTAAAGGAGATTAGTCCTGGGTGTTCATTGGAAGGACTGATACTGAAGCTGAAACTCAATACTTTGGCCACCTCATGCGAAGAGTTGACTCACTGGAAAAGACTCTGATGCTGGGAGGGATTGGGGGCAGGAGGAGAAGGGGATGACAGAGGATGAGATGGGTGGATGGCATCACTGACTCGATAGACATGGGTTTGAGTGAACTCTCAGAGTTGGTGATGGACAGGGAGGCCTGGCATGCTGTGATTCATGGGGTCGCAAAGAGTTGGATATGACTGAGCAACTGAACTGAGTATATATATTTTGTGCTTTTTTTCACTTAATGTTATAAAAAATTTCCTCATATTCCTAAGCAGAACAGCTTTTGACTTAGTCCAGCCTCCTAGTGTTGGGCATATATGCTTTTTTGCAGCTTTTTACTGGTACAGCCTCCTAGTGTTGGGCATATATGCTTTTTTGCAGCTTTTTACTGGTACAGAGATCTATGTCCATGTCTGATAATTGCTTTCTAACAAAACATTAGATGTGGAATTACTGGGACTTAAGCAGTCTCGTGACTTTTGATACAGGTTGCCCAGTTGCTTTCTGGAAAAGTTTATTAATTAATGTGTATCCCCTTTTAGAGGCTATTGGATGGTTCCCCTTTTCCATCCCAGTGCTGGGTATGATAATCAAAAATGTTGCCAGCTTGGTACACAAAAAATGTATCCAATTTCTGCTTTATTTTTTGTATTTTTAAATGGAAGATAATTGCTTTACAATGTTTGTGTTGGTTTCTGCTGTAAATCAATATGAATCAGCTATAAGTATACATGGATTCCCTTGGTGGCTCAGACGGTAAAGCATCTGTCTACAATGCGGGAGACATGGGTTTGGTCCCTGGGTTGGGAAGATTCCCTGGAGAAGGAAATGGCAACCTACTCCAGGACTCTTGCCTAGAAAATCCCACGGATGGAGGAGCCTGGTGTCCATGGAGTTACAGAGTATACATATATCCCCTCCATCTTGAGCCTTCCTCCTACCTGTAATTTCTATTTTAGTCTGCAGTTCTTTGATGATTAAATTTCGATATTTCATAAGTTCATTGGTTATCATATTCTGCTGTGAATGGCCTGTGTTCATTGTCCAATTTGATGTGGGGTCGGAGGGAGCTCTCAATATAAGTGAGTGGTTTCCTGTGTAAAGCCAGTTCAAGGGTCTGTTCCCTCCCCGCCCCCCGCCCCCCCAGGCGGAGTGGGTGGTGTGATACTGAGCATTCCAGGCCTGCAGAGCCAAGGAATTAGACCCTGAAGATTAAGAAAAGTACTTCGTTCTACCTTTCAAGTCTCACCAATATGCAGACTCTCTGGACTCTAATACTTGACTATATCATCAACCCAGTTTGGAATGAGGTTGAAGAATGGTTGGCACAGTACTTGAATAGTCAAGTGTTTGTACATTTTACTCATTATCGTCAATGCAACTTATTGAGGACTTTCTATGTGCCGGGGGAAATATTTGATATGTAATTATGTTCCTTAATCAGTAGCTACACCACTACAAGGTGAGGATTTTCCACTTTGCAGATAAACCAAGGCTCGGTAATATGAAGTGTCCTACACACTTTTGTAAAGCCAAATGGTAGAGTTGGATTTTAATCCTTAAGTACTGACTCAGAGCTTTTAGCCACTACCCGGACTGCCTGTGTTTTGCAGCGGGGATGCTCTCAGATGGAAGAGGCCAGCATGGACCTCATCACCTTTTCCAGTCCACCCATGCCTAGTGCCAGGCTCCTGCCGCTCCCGCTCCCCTTGCCAGGAACCGCACTGCAGCGGAGCGGCAGTGCTTGGGCGTGAGCCTGCTCGGCCTCATGGCTCAGACAAGAGAGCTGCGGAAACGAACCCTCACCACCACCTTCTATAGACTGGGGAGATGCCTTACAGGTTAGCTTCCTGTGTGTCACTGTGCCTTCTTCCTTTCCAGATAAAAAATCTCAACCACGGTTTGGCCAAACTGAAGGCACTGGTGCCATTTCTTCCCCAAAACAGGAAGCCTAGCAAAGTTGACATCCTCAGAGGTGCAACTGAATACATACAAGTTCTCAGTGATATTTTGGAAGAAGCCAAAGACTCTGAGGTAAAGGTTTTAAGAAGTTAGAACAATGACACTCGCCATTTATTGAGCTCTTTCTAGGTGCAGGCCAACTTCTGCGTGTGTGCTAGTTAGTTTATACAACCCTCTGACCTATACGGACGCTGCTTTTACCGAGGAAGAAACCAAATACAGGTAAAGGTCCCACAGCTAAGCAGTGTCAGGACTGGAGTCTGAATCTAAGTCTGTGTGAGCTTTGGAGTCAAGTTCTGACCATCTGTATCTTCCTGTCACTGCCCAGAGCCTCTAGCTCTGATTTGCTTAGCCTTTGATGGGACTGTGATAGCAGGGGCATGAGAGGAGGGGCCCTAAAGCCACTCTGAGGCAGTGCTGTTCTTCAGCAGAACACACATCAGGCAGGAAGTGCAGAAGGAAAGAGGGGTGTCCCTTGGAGAGGCCCTCCCTGGGGGTCGACCCTGCTGGAGAGCTCGTTGATCTCCTTTGATGCCAGTCTCATGGGCTTTTGTGACCATTCAGTGGGACTACATAGGTGACCCTGCTTTGTAAACTGTGAAGCCCTGTAATGTCACCACTATTACTGGGACACAGCTCAGGGGTCTTCATCAGTGGAAGGTGTGAGCTGGAGTCATGAGCTCATTCCATGGACAGGCAAATTTGGAAGGCTTGAAAATGTATTTGGCATCAGAGGAGCTAAGATATGAATAGAGAAAAGGCCTTAGAAATGAGCCCTAAGGAACAGGAGAAGGAGCGGCTATCAGAGAGGGGCAGATGGAGAAGTAAGACGGGACCCTACAATCAGGGAGGGGGGAATCTTGGGGACCCAAGTGTGGGAAATTGCATGAGAAGCTATAGATGGGGCCAGGAAGACAACCAGGCACAGCACGTGAAGGATAGGAGTGGGCTGGAAGCCAGCCTTTGGTGGGTTGATGGTATGTTATTGGTAAATATCTGAAGCCTTAGAAATGAGCCCTAAGGAACAGGAGACGGAGTGGCTATCAGAGAGGGGCAGATGGAGAAGCAAGATGGGACCCTACAATCAGGGAGGGGGGAATCTTGGGGATCCAAGTATGGGAAATTGCGTGAGAAGCTATAGGTGGGGCCAGGAAGACAACCAGGCACAGCACGTGAAGGATAGCAGTGGTCTGGAGGTCAGCGTTTGGTGGGTTGATGGTATGTTATTGGTAAATATCTGAAACCCTAACAGAGGGAAGTGGCAAGCTTCAAGTCCATTCAATCTGGAAGTCTGAGACTGGAAAGAGGCTCGAAAGGATGGAAGAACAATGACAATTGTTAGATCAATGAAGGGCTTTTCTAATTAGCAATTCGATCCTGTTTAGGGACTGACGAGGACAGACAGCAGAGAGAAGAGAAATATACTCAGAAACAGAAAATCAGCGTTTGGTGGGTTGATGGTATGTTATTGGTAAATATCTGAAACCCTAACAGAGGGAAGTGGCAAGCTTCAAGTCCATTCAATCTGGAAGTCTGAGACTGGAAAGAGGCTCGAAAGGATGGAAGAACAATGACAATTGTTAGATCAATGAAGGGCTTTTCTAATTAGCAATGGGATCCTGTTTAGGGACTGACGAGGACAGACAGCAGAGAGAAGAGAAATATACTCAGAAACAGAAACAGACAAATGCTTAGTGGTACATTTTAGATTCTTCCTCTTGTCCACTAGTCCTATTATGTGACGACTGGAAGGATACATTCTGCACTGGTAGGGGGATGGATTGTCCTGATGGACAAACTGGATGGCTGGGTTGTAGAGTGGTTGCAATATTTGCACAGATGCAGATGGCTGCATTAGCTTTTCCTTGCATGTGAATCGCCTAATATAAGTGCTTTGTTTGGTGCTACATAAAATACAGAATCTGTTCCATGCTATAATCTTTTTAATGTAGTTTCCAGTCACACAACATTTTAAGGTTATAGCAGAATAGAAATCAGTCTGCTGAGCAATGATTTTTCTTTGCATAATAACTTAAGCATTGCTCATCACTTAAATAAAATTTCATAGGTTAAAGCTTTGAAATATATTGGCTTAAATAGTCAAAAACTGTCCTATTATACTGTTTTGACAACTAAATATGGTTTCTAGAAACGAGACCCCGATCATCAGAGCTATAGCAGCAATGCTTCTGAGCCACATACATCTTCAGCTAGAGAGCTATTGAGAATTATACAACATGCCGGCTGTGCTATGGGCTTGAAGAATGAGAAGGAAGGGTCCTGGGCAGATGGTGGCAGTGGTGAGTTGGCACATACTTGTCGCCAGAAGGCGGTGTCTACGATGGGATTTCTCTCCCAAGGAGGAGTCTGGTAAAGTGTTTGTTCTTGAATAGTTATATCGATATCCAAAAATTCATAAGATATCCCTTGGGCATGAAGTATTTTCCATGTTAAAACATGACTGAAGCAAGATCACTGTGTGAAAACACCTAGGTGGGCAGGTGAGTTTGCTGGTTTGAAAGATCTATTATTATGTTCCAAGTTCATTGGAAAGCAGTTCAAGGGGAAGGCAGCTCCTCTAGAATCGCCCTATACAGACCTAAGCTTAATTTTTTATGATCCTGACTAATATGTCAAAAGGTTTTCTGGATTCTGAGGTCTCTAGAAAAATAAGTAGCTTGCCCTTCATAAAGTGCATGGTGATCCCATATACACATGTGCACACTCAGGGGCATGTTTCTTTTTAAGTTGACTTTGTTGCAAAGTCAGAGCAACAAGTTTTCTATAATAACAAAGGAGTTTATTGAAATATTATTGCTTATTACTTTGCCAAACTAAAGAAACTGTTGGAAGGAGCAGCCTGTTTTTCTCCAAGTCTAGGAAGTGGAGGTTTTGCTCTTGTTATGTCTCAGTGTTACATAGATAAGACCCATTGTTCCATTATTGCTACTGAAACAAGAAAGGCTTGCAGAAATCTGGAACTAAGCAAGTTGCTTAGTGTGGTATAAGAAACAGTGGGGGCTATGGAGTAATAAATGATGGTTGGTTGTGGGAGCTGGTTTAGGAGAGCAGTTGAGTGGTGGCTCTGGAGACAGAATGCTGAGGTGCAAACCCTGGTTTTCCCACTTGTGATGTGACCTTGAGTGAGTTGCTGATGTTTTCCCACCCTCAATTTCCCCATCTGTAGATTGGGAATGATAATTGTACCTGTGTAAGGTACCTGTGAGGTTCAAATGACGTCATGTCAGTGGAGCGTCTAGCACAGTACCTGGCACATCAGCGTTCTCTTGGTCTTTGTGAGGTTGGCTGGCCTTGCCGTGAGCCCTCGGTATTGACTGGTGAGCGGTCAGCAGTGGGCCCCAGGCGTCGCCACTCTGTGGCTGTGACCAGGGCTTCGCTCCGATTTGAGGTCTGACAGACTTTCTGCTGGTTGGCTGGCCTCATTTCTGATCTGATGACTGTTTTCTAAGGAGTCTACTTGTGCACATGCTCAGTCCAGATATTCCAGTTTTGGCCACTTGAGATTTAAAACTCCCCCTGTCCCGTCAACTTTTAGGAGACAGAATTCCTCTTGCTACTACATGAGCTGATAGGGAATGACTAAGAACAAAAGACAGTGAACTGAAGCTTGACCCCGACTGCCTGAGTGAATAACAGTAAGGCTTCCACAGATGTGGTTTTCATGTGTGAGATGTTAAGGCAAGAATCTTGCTTGCATTTAATCTTCACTGGTGCTTGCCAGGCAAGCATCACCAGGTCATTCTCATGCTGAGATACCTGACTGGCTGGTCCTTCCTGCTAGTCCCCTGGGGCCTGGTACAGAGTGGGCCTATGTGCCCTGCATTGCAAGGTGGATTCTTAACTCTGGACCACCAGGGAAATCCCATCACCATCATCCTTTGATCACTTCCTTTCTGGCAAAAGATGGTCCAAGCTCAAACATCTTGTACTTTTCCAGCCCTAGCTTTGGAATCAACCTTTTATTAAGGACATCCAGTGGGTAGCTCACCTCCCACCTCCTCCCATCTTGATGTCATCTCCTCCCCCTGTGGCTCCTCTCCTTGGGTTTTAGCACCTGAAGTGGGTTTGCTAGAGCTGCAAAGCACACAGACCAAGTGACTTAGAGAGCACACATTTGTTTCTTACAGTTCGGAGGCTGGGAGTCTTACAGTTGAGGTGCTGGCGAGCTTGTTTCTTCTGGCCTCCCTCCTTGGCTTGAGATGGCCTTGCCTCAGTGTGGGCTTGCCCCTGGTGTCTGTATGTCCAAATTTCCTCCTCTTAGAAGGACAGCAGTCAGATTGGATTAGGGCCCACCCTAATGGCCTCTTTTTAACTTAATCACCTCTTTAAAGGTCCTAAGTCCAAATACAGTCCCAGGTACTGGGGGCTGGGACTTCCACATACATTTTGGGGGCCACGGTTCAGCCCATAACAACACCCGTGACAGGCTGCCCTGTCCACAGAAACCCTCTCCAGGAGGGATAGAGATAAAGGGGCCAAGGAAACAAAGCTCAGGTTGGCCTTGATTTCCCAAAGAATCCTCATCAGGGAGTATTCTGGTTTACCTGAAAGGGCAACTGCTAATACATAGGGTTTCAGGATCCAGTCAGGTACCCTAACTGGAGACGTGGGGACAGCCAGTGTGGCTCACTGCACTGAAATGTCCATGTGGGGCTCAGGAACTGGGAGGCAGGTCTCCTCCAACTTCAGTCTGCAGAAGCAGCACCCGTTTTTCCACTCTTGGAGCAGGTCTCCGAGGAGTGGAATCTGGTGCTGGCAGAGATTGGCACCTGGGGAGACTTGGGGCTGGAGCTGGAGGAAGCTGTGCCAGATGAACAGCTTTGCTGAGGCCAGAGCCCTGGTGAAGCACACAGGAATCTGCTGATGGCAGGGAGGGAGGAGGTGCTCCAGGAGGTGCTCCCTCCCTCTGCTCGGCCAGAGCAGGTTCACTTGGGACTGAATCAGTGAGTGCTTGTGTGTGTGGATAGAGGGGACGAGGCCACGTGAAGCCACAGCGTCTGGCCTTGGGAGGGCGAGGGATTAATGTCAAGGTCCAGGGGAAGATTGTTTAAACTGGGCTTTCAAGGTATAGGATTTTACTGTTTGGAGATTAGACTGGGTGGCATGATGTTCACTAACCCACCACTGTTTATTTCTTCTATTTGTCACTGATGATGTGCCTTAGGAATTTCACATCAGGCAAAGCTCTGAATGTTGCTCAGAGTTTCCTGTAATCCTGTAGAGACTGTGTCTCTGCAAAAAGTGCCCCCTCAGTGCAGAAGTGAGATACCAATTGTGCTGGGGTCCCAGGGGCTCTGGAAAGGGATACATGTGTGAACATAAGTGTCTATTATGGGATTTGGATGTGCTGCCACCCTGCATGTCTCAATTTTGGTCTGTCATAGGAGCAGTCCTTGGAAAGAGTTTCTGAGAGAAAGAAGCCTGGTGGGTGGTAAATTTCCTCAACCCCCTGCAGGCTGTGGTAATCTGTGAAATTAACCCCTGGGGACATTTCTTCTAATAGCAATTTAAGCCCTGAAATCAGATGGTCTGGCTAGTTGGGATGAATTTATTAGCATCCTGGGAAGGCAGTGAAGTATCTATTGTTCTATTTTCTATCTCATGTTTTCCCCAGATAGTGGTGACATGTGATAGCCAAGATCCCACACAGCACCACAGCAGTGGGATTAGTGGGGAGGAGGGTCTAGGCCTTTCCTTGGGGAAGACACATGTGCCTCCCAGTGTTCACTGGTGTCCTAGTGGGCATATGCAGATGAGTTTAGTCCACAGAATATTTAAAAAGTTGAGCTTCCCTTTTGAGGGGGTGGGTGCTCTTTGGTTTGTCAGTCCCCACCCCCTCTTCCTGCATCTCCATGTAGGCATTTAATTTTTGCAGATCAGGGCACTGAGCTCATAAGGAAAGCTGCACAAGTGGTTGCTTTTGGCTCTGGGATGCTATTTTCTCAACTTTGGAGGTTTAGAGGTTGGTAGTAGTAAAGAACCTGCCTGCCAATGCAGGAAATAGAAGAGACATGGGTTTGATCCCTGGGATGGGAAGAAACCCTGGAGGAAGGCATGGCAACCCACTCCAGTATTCTTGTCTGGAGAATCCCTTGTACAGAGGGGCCTGGTGTGCTATGGTCCATAGGGTTGCAAAGAATCAGACATGACTGAAGTGACTTAGCACGCACACACAATCTAGTGATATGAATGCTAGTCATTCTCTCTGGAACTTTGGTAAGGTGAGATGAGGCATGTAGGAGAGCCTCCATCTAACTCTGGAGTCATGCCACCTCTGTTCGAGTCGTCCCCAGGCTGCCGCTACTGAGGAAGAGATCCAACCAGAACCTGGGAAGACTCTTATTTTTAAATTACTTTTTATTGGAGTATAGTTGCTTTACAATTTTATGTTAGATTTTACTGTATAGACTCAGCCATACATATCCATATATCCCCTTTGGGACTTCCTTCCCATTCAGGTCACCACAGTGCGTTAAGCTGAGTTCCCTATGCTACATAGTGTCTTATTTCCAAGGAAGACTCTTCTAAAATAATTTTAAAAAATTTAATTGGAGGATAACTACTTTACAACATTGTGGTTTTTGCCATACATTGACATGAATCAGCCACGGTGCACATGTGTTCCCCGTCCTGACCCCCCCCCTCCCCACCCCATCCCTCTGGGT
>SJYC01134602.1:0-49731 GCA_006408675.1 Madoqua kirkii
CCCCCCCCCCCCCCGAATAGCTGCTTCCTCCTGTTTCCATTTCATCTCCATTTTCAGTTGTAGGAAGTCTTCCCGCATCATATCTTGCCTCCTCTCTACTCTGTGACTACTGGGTGAGCAGCCATCTGAGCCCTGCCCACCAGAACTGTCCCTTTGGGCAAAGTTGGCCTCTTCCCAACAAGAGCCTTGCTCTTCAGATTATTGTGAAGCTTGGAACTGAACTTGAAGAAGCTCAGTGAGTGAGGACTTCTGGTCTGGTGCCTATCTGCTTCTCCCCTCACCGTCATCCCACCACCCAGCCTTGACTTAGTGGGGGATGGAAAAGTACGTCAGATAAAGTGTCAGATTATAGAGCTACACGACCAACAGCAGGAGCACCTGCCTTATTAAAGTTGCTGAACAGCGGGCTGGGTTTTATTCCTTAGACCACCCTCTTCTTGGACCTTCCAACTCCTTGACTTAGATGAGCCCAGCATTTTTAAGTGAACTGTGGCAATAAACATCAATAAACTTCAAGATTTTGTATTCCAATACTTAAATATTACACTCCGGGAATTTTCCAGCTAACTTAAAGAAACTAAGATAATGATCTATAATACACTGAACTGTAGGCTGATAAAATGAAACTATCCTTTAACCCTTTAGGTGAACACAGTAATCCATGAATTTGTCTTCTAGGTTTGGAACATTCCGGTTGTATAAAAAGTTAAAAGTTTTAAAAACTTCTAAAGCTAAATTTAAGTTCAAAAAAAAAGTTGATGACTTGTATCATGGAAAGACTTGCTTAAGATCAGAAATAATTGATACTTATTTGTGCCAGGCACTATTCCTGGCAGTTTATACCTAATAATCTATTTAATTTTCATACCACCCTGTAAGGTACAAACAACTATGTCCATTTTACATGTCATGAAGCTAAGAAATAAAGTTAAGTCACCTTACATCCAGTGAGTGGACAAAGGGTTGGGGTTGGGAGATGTGGGAAATAATCTTAAGCCTTTTAATGATCTTTCATTCTAACAAAGATCACCCTTTAATTGTAAATAAGTGGGCTAGGAGGTAAATAAATGTTTTTAAAGCTAAATTAAAGATTTTGACTACAGTATTTCATACTAATGTACACTTGGGTTTCAGTTTCTGAACTGTCTGATCACAATTTGGGTGTCTTTATTTTTTTAACTCATGGATGTAACTTGAGACTTCAGAAAATTGAGAAGACCAAGGTTATCTTACTATCTTAAAAAAGCCACAGATAGAAATATACTATTGATACTATGCTTACAAAATTTTTCCTATGAATTAATAAATTATCATAAGGTATATAACATTACATATATTTTTTATTCTATCATTGACACGTTAGAGGTTACCATATAGTCTTTAAAACAAGTTTTAATGGTCCATTAAATTATCCATGGGATAATTTTCTAATTGTTTTGGACATTTGTTTTCAGTTTTTTGTTCTCAACCTGATGTATTTAGTTCTTTTTGTATTTTGTTTTTAGGATAGATTCCCCATAGAACTGAGTCACAGGTAGGTATAACCTATGACTTACTGCATAGTGCCAATTTATAATACCACCACCAGCTTACAAAAGTGCTGAGTCTGTAATATCCTTGCCAACAATGAGACTGATTAAAATAATAGAGTTTTAATGAGCAAAAAATGGTATCTTTAAATTTAAACACTTTGAGTACTAATTAAGTCTTAACTTCTTGTTTGTTTTGAACTGTTTCCATCTTTTGGCCCTTTACACTGAGCTCTCTTCTGTTTCAGGTTCCCTCAAGTATGAAAAGTGAAAAGGCTGGCCCAGGGCTACCTTCTACAGACAAATAAATGCAGTTGTAAAAGTTTTAGAGTCTCTTTTTTTTCTTAAAAAATTGTCATATTCAAAAAGTGATAATTACCCTTTAAATGTCCTTGACTGTCACAAAGCTACTTGACTCTCCTTTCTCAATTCCATTCCCCCAGCTAAGGCCATATGGCCCCTCTGTGCAGGTTAGACACACAAGCGCCTGGAGCACAGAGGCAGACGTCATGGCGACTGCTCACAGAGACCTAGCACTTAATAAATGGGCCTCTTCTCCACACTTGTCTTGTGATAACTTGTTCTCATAACGATTCTTCAGGAGAGGCACAACGACCTCTGCTTTACAGATGGACAAACTGAAGCACAAAAAATGGATAGTCCACGTAGGCTGCCATAACACAAACCACAGACTGGGTGGCTTAGCGGAAATTTCTCACACTTCTGGAAGCTGGGAAGACCAAGATCAAAGCCTAAAGGGTCTAGTTTGCTTTCCCTGGCTTGCTGACAGTTGCTTTCTCTGTGTCCTTGCAAGGTGGAGCGAGCACTCAGGCTCAGGTCTACTTTCCTCTTATAAGAATACCAACCCTATCAGATTAAGGCCCCACCCTTTTTTTTACAAAATTTATTTTTAATTGGAGGATAGTTTCTTTGCAATGAAGGTCCCACCCTTACAACCTCATTTACCCTTAATGATCTCCTAAAAGCCCTGTCTCTGAGTACAGTCACAGTGAAGAGTAGGGCTTTGATGTATGAATTTTGATCATGGCATGCTTTCTGGAGTGAAGAACACTCCCAGAGGAAAGAAGTGTTAGAGAGTGTTGTCTTAGAGGAGTAAATATCAGGTATAGCTAGGTGGCAATCATTTTTAGAGTGCAATTAAGCAAGAAAGAAAGGGAGAGCAAACATCTGGAGGTTGAATGGGTGGAGAGAATAAGGGTTGGATAAGGGCTTCCCTGGTGGCTCAGCAGTCTTGAAAATTTTAGAAAAGAATCTGCTGGCAATGAGGGAGACCTGGGTTCGACCCCTGGATTGGGAAGATCCCCTGGAGAAGGGAAAGGCTATCCATTCCAGTATTCTGACCTGGAGAATTCATGGACTGATAGTCCGTGGGGTTGCAAAGAGTTGGACACGACTGAGCGACTTTCACTTTCAAGGGCAAACATAATGGGGGGCCTCAAATAGTTTCTGCTACATAATCCTGTCTCTCTTCTTGGCCTCTGCTGAGATGGTTAAATCTATGAGTTGCATCCATGAGCTCTTAATCAAACAATCATTCACCTACACCCTTAGGGCTCTCTTCAGAGCAAGCTTTCTCACTTTTTACAATATAGAGAGGCTGAGGATTTTCTAAGTTTCTAAAGTTGGATTCCTTTTTAACAATTCTTCCTTTAATTCATCTCTCACATCTTGCATTTACTATAAGCAGTAAGGAGGACCCAGGTTGCACCTTCAATGCTTGGCCTAAAAGTCTCCTCTGCTAAGTATCCAAGGGCATTATTTGCAAGTTCTACCTTTGACAAACACTAGAATAAAATTTAGCCAAGTTGCTTGCACTTTATAGTAAGAATTGCCTTTCCTCTGGAGTCTGGGGCCTCTTCACACCAATCATATATGGTTTCACTTCCCTCTGTGTGGTTTTCCCCTCATGTGGATGGGGTTATGGTTGCTGGTGTCCTTGTTTTAATCTGTAATAATGAAACTGAGTGGGACCCTGTGGACCACTTGGGCATGGTAGCCTTTCTGTGTCCCCTGTTTCTTGTGGGGAACAGACTCCAGCCTTCTGGACCTTCCCTGACTTCCTAGGGCATATTCAAACAGTTGGTAACCAGAGAAGGGAGGGGATGCAAGGACAAAGAAGGAGCAGTCAAGAAACTATATTGCAGCCTTGGGGCATGGTCCTGGTTCCACCTCAAAGGATACATATAGCAGTATCTTTAAGCTCTTTATAGAACTAAAACCCAACAAATGGAAGATGTTAGCATTCTTCATTCCAATCCCAAAGAAAGGCAATGCCAAAGAATTTTCAAACTATTGCATCTTTGCACTCATTTCACATGCTAGCTGTTAGGGCCAGACCAGTGCCATGACAGGTTTTAGTAACCATTAGACCTAAGTTTTGGTTTCCTGAAGATGGGAGTCACAATTACGGAAATCACCCCACCACCCGTGGACCAATCAGAATCCATGGCGAGCCCACAAAACAGGGACCAATCAGAACCTGTGGCGAGCCTGCAAAATGGGAACCAATCAGGACTTGCAGCCAGCCTGGGAAAATGAGAGCCAGTTAAAACTCAACACCTTACCCCTCACCAGAGGGTGACCGATCAGACGCAGAGACTCCCATTTTTCAAATTTTGCGTGAGAGAATACCCTATGTAAGCAATGTAACCCAGAGCTCGGGGCTCTCGTCAAGACTCTACTGCATTGGATGAGATGGGAGCCCTAGCTCGAGCTAGCAATAAAACCCCTTTATGCTTTTGCATTGCTGTGGATGTCTTATTTTCTCAGTTTTGGGAACTTGGACTTCGAGCATAACATTTGGGGGCTTGTCCGGGATCCCTTTAACTGGGAAGAATAACACTCTCCTGGTAGAAGGGGTTTCCTCACTTGGAAGAAAGATATCTTAACACCGGTGTTAAGTTTGGTTAGCCAGTGTAAGACCGAGGCCCAGCATATGCGCTGGAAGGCTGCTGGCTCTGTGGGGAAGAGAACTTCTTTCTTGATCCCAAATCTGGTGGGCAGTGGACGCCCTTTGGAAAGGTAACCTCGAGGGATAGGAGGGTTCAGGGGGCCCAGGAAGACCTAGTCCTGTGTTTTCGGCTGAGGTTTGTCTCTCCTCTTTTCGTCGCATCTTTGTGTGTGCCGGCACTGTCACTGCTCTCTGTGTGTTCGTCTTGTCTCCTGTGTTCTATTCTGTAATCATGGGGCAAAAGACTTCCACTCTGTTGTCCCTTATCACTGACCATTTTTTCTGATTTTAAGTCTAGAGCATAGAATCTATCAGTGCTGGTGAAGAAGAACAAATTAGTAACTTTTTGCTCCTCCAAATGGCCTGCTTTTAATGTTGGTTGGCCACAGGAGGGGACTTTCAGCCTGCCAATCGTCCACACAGTGAAGGGGAAGGTGCTCGCTCCTAGCCCATATGGACATCTGGATCAGACACCCTACATCCTAGTCTGGCAAGATTTGGTGGAAAATTCGCCAGCCTGGCTGAAACCTTTTACTCCCCAATCCCCTACCTCGTTAACCTCGTTAGTCTCACAGGCACTTGTTGTGGAAGCATCCAAAGAGGAAGAGCATAAAGACTGCTACAGCCGGACGAAGCCGGTATTCCAGGAATCCTCACCAAATCTTAACCTAATTGACCTGGAAACCAATCTCTCTCCACCTCCCTATGTGCACCCGCCTTTGCCCCCTCAGGTACCACAGATATCTTCCAGAGGAGCATGAAGGGACACTGAACCTTTGGCCCCAACCCAGGAAGGGGGCCCTGCCCAGGGGACTCAAGGAAGGACCAGGGGGGTCCTCGGTTTGGCAGATGATGGTGACCCGGAGGCCCCTATCTGAACAGTCTGGGCATTCCCCATTTGGGCGGACGGAGAGCGAACATATCAATACTGGCCCTTTTCCACCAGTGATCTGTATAATTGGAAGACCCAAACCTCTTCATTCTCAGAAAAACCCCAGGGCCTGATTGATCTTCTAGAATCTGTTCTTTTCACCCATAATCCCACTTGGGATGACTGTCAGCAGCTACTACAGGTGCTTTTCACAACAGAAGAACTAGAACAGATTCTGTCGGAGGCATGGAAACGTGTACCAGGGGTGGATGGAAGGCCCACCACGCAACCCAATCTCATCGATGAAGGATTTCCTCTAATGCGACCCCAATGGGACTTCAAACGCACTGAAGGTAGGGAGCGTCTCTGAGTGTACTGCCAGACTCTCATGGCTGGCCTCCGAGCAGCCGCCAGGAGACCAACAAATTTGGCAAAGGTAAATTTGGTTAGACAGGAACCAACAGAGAGCACGGCAGCCTTCTTAGAGAGGTTAATGGAAGCCTTCAGGCAATACACCCCCATGGACCCACAGGCCAATGAGTCATGCACGGCAGTTATACTAGCGTTTGTGAATCAGGCAGCCCCGGACATCAGGAGAAAGTTGCAGAAAATAGACAGACTAGGGGAGCAATCAATCCAAAATCTGATGAGAGCTGCAGAAAGGGTTTTTAACCACAGGGAGACTCCAGAGGAGAGGGAAGAATGGATCAGACGAGAAGAAAGGGAATTTAGGGCCGAGGAAAACCGCAAGAATCAAAAAGAATTAGCTCAGATTTTCTTTGCAGGGGTGAAACAGGGAGTGAATTCTCAGAGAACTAGGGACGTCAGATCGAAAGATAGGGAGAAACCGACCAAACAGGTACTGAAAAAGGACCAATGTGCATATTGCAAAGAGCTAGGACACTGGAAAAATGAGTGTCCCAAAAGAAACCAAAGGGGAGGACCCACCAGGAGGGAGGCGCCTTCCCTGGGGGCTCGCATTTTATATGCAGGAGAAGATAGTGATTAGGGGGGTCAGGGCCTGGCACCCCTCCCCAAGTCCTGGGTAACTATTCATGTGGAGGGGAAACTGGTTAGCTTCATGGTGAATACGGGAGTCCAGTACTCGGTCCTCAACCAAAAGGATGGACCAATGTCCAAAAGGACTAGCTGGGTACAAGGAACCACCGGGACAAAACGATATTACTAGACTACTAAATGTCAGGTGGACTTAGGGGCCCAACGAGTGTCCCACTCATTTCTAGTGATACCAGAATGCCCAGCACCCTTGCTAGGAAGGGATCTGTTATCCAAGGTCAATGCACAGATCCACTTTGCCCTCGGAGGGATATCAGTCATGGATACAGAAGAACTAGAACAGATTCTGTCGGAGGCATGGAAACGTGTACCAGGGGTGGATGGAAGGCCCACCACGCAACCCAATCTCATCGATGAAGGATTTCCTCTAATGCGACCCCAATGGGACTTCAAACGCACTGAAGGTAGGGAGCGTCTCTGAGTGTACTGCCAGACTCTCATGGCTGGCCTCCGAGCAGCCGCCAGGAGACCAACAAATTTGGCAAAGGTAAATTTGGTTAGACAGGAACCAACAGAGAGCACGGCAGCCTTCTTAGAGAGGTTAATGGAAGCCTTCAGGCAATACACCCCCATGGACCCACAGGCCAATGAGTCATGCACGGCAGTTATACTAGCGTTTGTGAATCAGGCAGCCCCGGACATCAGGAGAAAGTTGCAGAAAATAGACAGACTAGGGGAGCAATCAATCCAAAATCTGATGAGAGCTGCAGAAAGGGTTTTTAACCACAGGGAGACTCCAGAGGAGAGGGAAGAATGGATCAGACGAGAAGAAAGGGAATTTAGGGCCGAGGAAAACCGCAAGAATCAAAAAGAATTAGCTCAGATTTTCTTTGCAGGGGTGAAACAGGGAGTGAATTCTCAGAGAACTAGGGACGTCAGATCGAAAGATAGGGAGAAACCGACCAAACAGGTACTGAAAAAGGACCAATGTGCATATTGCAAAGAGCTAGGACACTGGAAAAATGAGTGTCCCAAAAGAAACCAAAGGGGAGGACCCACCAGGAGGGAGGCGCCTTCCCTGGGGGCTCGCATTTTATATGCAGGAGAAGATAGTGATTAGGGGGGTCAGGGCCTGGCACCCCTCCCCAAGTCCTGGGTAACTATTCATGTGGAGGGGAAACTGGTTAGCTTCATGGTGAATACGGGAGTCCAGTACTCGGTCCTCAACCAAAAGGATGGACCAATGTCCAAAAGGACTAGCTGGGTACAAGGAACCACCGGGACAAAACATATTACTAGACTACTAAATGTCAGGTGGACTTAGGGGCCCAACGAGTGTCCCACTCATTTCTAGTGATACCAGAATGCCCAGCACCCTTGCTAGGAAGGGATCTGTTATCCAAGGTCAATGCACAGATCCACTTTGCCCTCGGAGGGATATCAGTCATGGATGAGGCCAGACACCCAATTCACGTTCTCTCTCTCACGCTGAGAGACGAATACAGACTGTACCAGCTGGGGCCTCCCATAGCTATTGACCCTATCGTGCAACCTTGGGTCCAAAAATACCCTCTGGCCTGGGCAGAAATGGCGGGGGTAGGGGTAGCCAAACGAAGACCAACTATCATTACTGAACTGAAAGCAGATGCCACCCCTGTACAAGTGAAACAGTACCCCCTGAGTCTGGAAGCCCGGCGAGAAATCATGCCACATATACAGCAGCTCCTGAAGGTAGGGATCCTCAAAAGATGTCTATCTTTATGGAACACTCCCCTGTTACCGGTGAAAAAGCCTGGGGGGATGGACTTTAGACTGGTCCAGGGTCTTCGTGAAGTCAACAAACGGGTGAGTGACATTCATCCCACTGTCCCTAACCCGTACACCCTCTTGAGTGGCCTGCTGCCAGACTATGTCTGGTATATGGTCCTGGACTTGAAGGATGCCTTTTTCAGTTTGCCTCTGGCCCCTTCGAGCCAAGAGATCTTCACTTTTGAATGGGCTGAGGAGGACAGCCAGACCACAGGACAACTAACCTGGACTCGCCTCCCACAGGGATTCAAAAACCCATCAACATTATTTAATGAGGCTCTGGGTGAAGACCTCCATGAGTACTGGGCTGATCCCAACGTTGTCTTGTTGCAGTATGTGAATAACCTTATGCTGGCTGCTACTACCGAGGAGGCATGCCTAGAGGCAACAGGCGACCTCCTCCAAACTTTGGGGACATTAGGATATCGGGCGAGTGCAAAGAAAGCCCAAATTGCTAAACAGGAAGTCACTTACTTAGGGTATAAGATAAGGCAGGGGTGGAGATGGCTGACACAGGCCACGAAAGAGACTATTTTGCAGATCCCTGTGCCAACGACTCCCCATCAGGTGAGAGAATTTCTTGGGACTATTGGGTACTGCAGGCTATGAATCCTGGGGTTCGCAGAGAAGGCCTGGCCACTGTATGAAGGAAGTAGGGAGAGTAAAAACTGGACTTGGACTGAGCCAATGAGATAGGCATTTCAAGAGCTCCAGCAGGCTCTGCTAGAAGCCCCAGCCTATGCTCTCCCTAACCCGTCCAAGCCTTTTCAACTATTTGTGGACTAAAAACAGGGAGTGGGAAAGGGAGTCCTGACGCAACAGTGGGCACCTTGGAGGCGACCCGTGGCCTACCTCTCAAAAAGCCTGGATCCAGTGGCTGCTGGGTGGCCGCCCTGCCTCCGAATCATCACAGCCACTGCCCTCCTAGTCCATGATGCCGACAAATTGACCTATGGACAGCAGCTCCTGGTCTACACTCCTCATGCCATTGAAGGGATTCTTAAGCAGCTGCCAGGTAAGTGGATCTCCAATGCCCGCCTAACCCATTATCAGGCCTTGCTGCTGGACACCCCCCGGATTCACTTTCAAACACCCTGCTTCGTGAACCCGGCCACCCTCCTACCAATCCCTGAGACAGATAGGCCCCTCCACGATTGTGTTGAGGTATTGGCCGATGCGAAGGCCATACGGAAGGACCTCACAGACATATCCTTGAAGGACAGTGAACTAATATGGTTCACCGATGGAAGCAGTTATCTAAAGGACGGACAGAGAAGGGTGGGAGCAGCAATTGTAGATGACTCTGAGAGGGTCATCTGGGCCGAAGCCCTCCCCCTGGAACATCCGCTCAGAAAGCAGAACTAATAGCTTTAATACAAGCCTTGGAAAGAGCAAAAGGGAAAAAAGTCACCATTTATACCGATAGCTGGTATGCATTTGGCACCATGCACATTCAAGGCCCGATATATAAAGAGCGAGGGTTCCTGACGGTAGAGGGGAAAGAAGTTAAAAACTTACCTGAGATCCACCGACTCTTGGCAGCGGTCCATCAGCCCCAGGCGGTATCCATAGTACCTGTCCCAGGACACCAGAAGGGAGAAGATATCAGGGCTCGAGGCAACCGAACCCTGCCCCCGATCCCAGAGTATTCCTCCTCTGATCAGAATTGGATTCAAGAAAATACCAGCTGTCCTGTGAGTGAAGATGGATGGTATCGGGACCAGAATGACAACCTGTTGCTCCCTGCTGACTTGGGTCTGCACCTTTGCACGCATCTACGTCAGACCACCCATCTCGGAGAAAAGAAAACTCTGGCACTTCTACAAACAGCACGTCTGCACTTTCCCCGACAAAAGGCAACTATACAAGACATAGTCCGCACCTGTAAGGTGTGCCAGATGATGAGACCAGGAAAAGGACAGCACTTGGGTGTAAGGTACTGGGGAGAGAGGCTGGGACAACACTGGGAAATAGATTTTATGGAGGTAAGGCCAGGCAAGTATGGGTACCGTTACTTGTTAGTTCTGGTCAATACATTCTCTGGGTGGGTGGAGGCTTACCCCACTAAGAGGGAAACAGCAGTAATGGTGGCTAAAAAGCTCCTAGAGGAGATAGTGCCTAGGTTTGGGCTGCAAGCATCTATTGGTTCCAATATTGGATCCGCTTTTGTAAGTAAAATTGTCCAGGGACTGGCCTCAGCCCTGGGGACCAAATGGAAGCTACATTGTGAATACAATCCCCAGAGCTCAGGGCAGGTGGAGAGGATGATTCGGACCTTAAAGGAAACTTTGGCAAAACTGGCAATAGAGACTGGTGGGAACTGAGTGACCCTCCTTCCCTTCGCTCTTTTCCGGGCGTACAATACCTCCTGCAAGTTAAACCTGACCCCCTTTGAGATTGTTTACGGGAGTCCCCCTCCCGTATGCCCTGTTTTTGAGGAAAAAATCAAGCCACCACCTTCGTTGAGGATATTCCGAGAGGCCCTACTGGCTTTGAGTAAGGTGCATATGCACATCTGATCCTTGCTCAAAGAAATTCATGAGGGCCAAGACAAGGGGACGATCCCCTCACATAACATTGGCCCCGGGGGACTGGGTGTAGGTCAAATGACACCAGTCCAAAACATTAGAACCCAGATGGAAGGGCCCTTATGTTGTTATTCTTACTACCCCTACTGCCCTAAAGCTTGATGGCGTAGGACCTTGGGTGCATTGCAACCACGTGCGCTGTGCCACTCTGAAGGAACAGGACAAAGCTCGGAAAAAATGGACCATGAACCTCCACCCATCAAACCCTTTGAAACTGAGGCTCGTCCGCCAGGAGGCCCGGGAGGCCTCATGATTTGTCTGTTGATGACTTCCTTTTTTAACCTTGGAGCTGCAAATGCTAACCCTCACCAACCAGTCAAGATCACCTGGAAACTCCAGAATGGGTTGACACGAGAGGTACTCAACTCAACCATAAGAATTCATCCCTCGAACACTTGGTGGCCGGATCTGTACTTTAGCCTGGGGAAACGGATCGATAGTGGTGGTTGGGGGGACCATGGCTGAGGAGATACGGATTTGGGGCATGCCCTGGACACAAGCCGAACAACTAGAAGACTTGTAGGGGCTTACAACATTACTTCTGTTGGTCCTGAAGTTGTGTAACCTCCAATGACGGTGAGGGGCGCTGGGAGGTAGGAAACCGGGACTTGGTCAACTTTTTGTTTGTTTGTCCCCAGAACCCTATCCTACCTGGAGATGGAGCCAGGTACACACCCAGGTCCCAGATTGATCAGGTAAAAGTAATGTTCAATCAGGAGTCGGCTAAGCAGGAGAGGTCTTGGGTTTCCAGCTCTACGTCAGGTGGCCCGGCCCATACCCTGGAGGAATTCTAGTTATTAGCCAGACAGTAGAACCCATCCGGACCCAAAGTGTGGGCCCCAATCAGGCCCTGCCCCAAAATGCTGAGCAAGATTCCTCAGTGTAACTAAAGACAAGGGGAAATGTTAGAGCCAGACCAGCGCCATGACAGGTTTTAATAACCATTAGACCTAAGTTTCGGTTTCCTGAAGATGAGAGTCATGATTACAGGAATCACCCCATCACCCACGGACCAATCAGAACCCATGGCGAGCTCGCAAAACAGGAACCAATCAGAACACATGGTGAGCCCGCAAAATGGGAACCAATCAGGACTTGTGGCCAGCCCGGGAAAATGAAAGCCAGTTAAAACTCAACATCTAACCGCTCACCAGAGGGTGACCAATAAGACCCAGAGACTCCCATTTTCCAAATTTTGCACGCAAGAATACCCTATATAAGCAATGTAACCCAGAGCTCGGGGCTGTTGTTAAGACTCTACTGCATTGGATGAGATGGGAACCCTAAGTCGAGCTAGCAATAAAACCCCTTTATGCTTTTGCATTGCTGTGGACATCTTATTTTCTCAGTTTTGGGGACTCAGACTTCGGGTCAAAAGTCTTTGACTATGTGGATCACAACAAACTATGGAAAATTCAAGAGATGGGAATACCAGACCACCTTACCTGCCTCCTGAGAAACCTGTATGCAGGTCAAGAGGCAACAGCTAGAACCAGACATGGAACAATGGACTGGCTCCACACTGGGAAAGGAGTACGTCAAGGTTGTCTATTGTCATCTTGCTTATTTAACTTATGCACAGAGTACATCATACAAAGTGCCAGACTGGAAGAATCACAAGCTGGAATTAATATTGTCAAGAGAAATATCAACAACCTCAGATATGTAGATACCACTCTAATGGCATGCAGCAAAGAGAAACTCAAGAGCCTAGTGATGAGGGTGAAAGAGGAGAGTGAAAAAGCTTGCCTAAAACTCAACATTCAAAAAACGAAGATCGTGGCATCACTTCATGACAAATAGATGGGGGAAAAGTGACCAATTTTATTTTCTTGTGCTCCAAGATCATTGTGGATGGTAACTGCTGCCACAAAATTAAAAGATGCTTGCTCCTTGGAAGAAAAGATATGATAAATCTAGACAGTGTGTTAAAAAGCAGAGACATCATTTTGCCAGCAAAGGTATGTGTAGTCAAAGCTATGATTTTTCCAATAGTCATGTATGGATGGGCCTCCCAGGTGGCACTAGGGATAAAAAAACCCACTTGCCGATGCAGGAGACACAAGAGACATGGGTTCAATCCGTGGGTTGGGAAGATTCCCTGGAGAAGGGCATGGCAACCCACTCCAGTGTTCTTGCCTGGAGAACCCCATAGATAAAGGAGTCTGTCAGGCTATAGTCCATAGTGTCACAAAGAGTCAGACACAACTGAAAAGACTTAGCACACATGTATTACACGCATGTACAGATGTGAGAGTTGGACCACAAAGAAGGCTGAGTACTGAAGAATTGATGCTTCTGAGCTACAGTGCTGGAGAAGACTCTTGAGGGTCCCTTGGCTAGCAAGGAGGTCAAAGCTGTCAATCCTAAAGAAAATCAACCCTGAAGATTCTATGGAAGGACTGATGCTAAAGCTCCAATAATTTGGCCACCTGATGTGAAGAGCCAACTCACTGGAGAAGACCCTGATGCTGGGAAAGACTGAAGGCATGAGGAGAAGGGAATGACAGAGAATTAGATGGTTGGGTGGCTCAATGGACACGAGTTTGAGCAAACTCCAGGAGATAGTGACGGACAAGAAAGCCTGGCATGCTGCAGTCCATGGGGTCACAAAGAGTTGGGCATGACTTAGCAACTGAACAACACAGCATTCTTCATACCAGAGAAGACCACCTGAGGCAAGACTGAAGGCACTAGAGAACTAAGAGGAAAGTTCATAGCAATACAGGCATACCTCAAGAAACAAGAAAAAAGTCAAAAATATTTTTGCCCAGATGAATTAGAAGCAATAGAGTTTATATACATATAATAACATGGATGGATCTGAAAATGTAGTGCAGCTACATATACAACATAATACCATTTATGTAACTTTTAAATATATGTGTATAAAGTAATAATTTACATTTTAAGAGACATCCAACAAAAAGATGCACATTAGAACGGCTACCTATGGACATGGAGAAGTAAATAGGGTAGGAGCGAATGAATAAATAAATAAATAACCTATGTGGACCAATAAAAACTTACCATGAATGGAAGGTTATGATTAACTTAATATTTGTCAACAAATTTCTTAATTAAGATAATACCATTTATGTAACTTTTAAATATATGTGTATAAAGTAATAATTTACATTTTAAGAGACATCCAACAAAAAGATGCACATTAGAACGGCTACCTATGGACATGGAGAAGTAAATAGGGTAGGAGCGAATGAATAAATAAATAAATAACCTATGTGGACCAATAAAAACTTACCATGAATGGAAGGTTATGATTAACTTAATATTTGTCAACAAATTTCTTAATTAAGAATCCTTAAGTACATTTGTCAGACAGTATTCTTAAGATTGAAAAACAGTGAAGAGATAAAGCTGGGCAGTTAAGCATACAAAGCAAAATCAACTGTGTGTGGCAAAAAAAAAAAAAAAAGAAAGAAAGAAACATTGAAAAACTATAGTTTTGATTTATGGATCAATCTTCAGTTCAAATGACTGTGTCCAACTCTTTGCGATCCCATGGACTGCAACATGCCAGGCCTCCCTGTCCATCACCAACTCCAGGAGTTACCCAAACTCATGTCCCTCAAGTCAGTGATGCCATCCAACCATCTCATCCTCTGTCATCCCCTTCTCTTCCTGCCTTCAATCTTTCCCAGCATCAGGGTCTTTTCAAATGAGTCAGTTCTTCACTTCACGTGGCCAAAGTATTGAAGTTTCAGCTTCAGCATCAGTTCTCTGGTCCCAAACCACTTTCTTTGTCAAAGCTAGTCTCAGCCACTTCTGCTTATTCTCATCACTCTAAATCCTTTCTGAGAGACTAGCAAGATGAGCACAGCTTTTCAAGAGAGGCTGATGAAGACTACACGCGCAAATGGTGCTTCATGTTGGTAGCATTATAAATACCTGCCCTGATCCTGTAACATTTCCCACTTTTACCCTAAATTAGAAAATAAAGCTTTGAAATCCTAAAATCTAAAGGAAAAGGAAAAGAGATAAAATCTTTAATGGTGAAATTTGTGCACCAATAATTATTACAATGTCAAAAGCCTTCTCCTTAGGTTTGGAGCCCAACTTTCTAGGACTCTTGCTTCTCTTTCCCCTTCCCTCCCACCATACCCTGACACTTTCAGAAAACCGAGAAGGAAGCAAACACCATGTAACTGGTTTTTGCCTAAGAAGACCTTCCAGTGGACTTGTGCATTGCCAGGATTTTCACTGTACTTGACTAAGAGCTATCATCTCCACTGCTATGATGGCCAAAATCCTGGCATTGACCTTTTCCACATGGCTATTTTCCTTCCCATAAAGGAAGCCTTTCCACCCTTGCTGTTTCCATGTTGATCCAATCTTGATTATGTACCACACAGCTCTGTTCCCCACAAGTCTAACCTGCATAGCTTACCTGAGTCCCCTTGTCCTGTGGCTTCCAGTTGAGTCTGGCCAAACAGGAGCAATGACAAAAGAATAGAGGGAGGAAAGAAGTCCCCCAGTTTCCCTCCTGAAGGGTTGCCATAGACTGTGCTGCTATAGACTGCTACAGGCTGTATTTCCAGAGATTTCAGCTATAGTCAGAAGCCCTCCAGAAACCTTGTTTGTCCCAGGGCTCCAAGAATCACTTGTTCCCCCAGCTCCTGCAGATGGAACAGTGGTCCTGAAGCCCGTCTGCTGCTAGCTTCAAGGTGCTGCATCATCACATGTGATTTTCCTAGCGCTATCCCTTTAAAAATGGTTTCTTTTATAAAAATCTCCTAAAAGGAGTCTAATATAATCTGGCCATCGATTCCTTACTATAGCCAGCCTGCTCCAGAAGGGTTAAAAATAAGTTTGCCTTTCTTTGAGGACACTTTTCAGATTCTGTAAACACTTGGAGTTTCTAATTTTGATGTTGATTAGAGGCTTTGAGCCAGTTATAAACAAGACTGGTTCAGGGCCCTGGTCTGGGATCATCCTAAATATACTGAGGGGACCTTTGTGAATGAGTAACCAAAGCTTTCCTCAATTTGTCCTCAGAGGTGTCATCATTCCCCTAAGGGACATTTTACCTGAGACTACCCTCTGTACTTTTATTGGCTCAGAGGGTAAAGCATCTGCCTGCAATGCAGGAGACCCAGATTTGATCCCTGGGTTGGGAAGATCCCCTGGAAAAGGCAATGGCAACCCCCTCCAGTATTCTTGCCTGGAAAATCCCATGGAGGAGCTTGGTAGGCTACAGTCCATGAGATCACAAAGAGTCGGACAGGACTGAGTGACTTCACTTCACCCTCTGTGTTTTTATAAGTTTCATTGCAATTGTAACAGTTTTACATTTCATTGTTAAGAGTTTAATCAACTTCACCCATAAAAAGTAAATCACTGAAAATCTCTAGACAAATGGAATGGTCTCAGCATCATAATATTAATTTATATGGCGTGTGCAACATAACTTTCATCTGCAGAGCATCTCAGATTAAAATGACTTCACAGAGTTAAAGAGTAGTTGGGGCATGCTGAGAAGGAGCTAGTCTCCAAGACAGATATACCAAATGGATATGGATAAGCTAACACATGACTGAGCACCAGACAACTCAGAGGTGAAATACCACAGCTGTTAACTGTTAGAGCAAAGAGTCTCAGTTTAAGAAAGGGAATAAAGAAAAACTGCCTGCCCTCGAGTCCTGCCCAAGAGGAGCTTAGAAGGTGCAGTACAATGAGTACAATTAGAATCACTTAAGAAAGCTGTGGCATTTTATCTCACACAACTTAACCTTGTCTCCTAACTACACTGTAACTTAAGGCAAAGTACTGGGTGTTACTTTTAAATATACACTCATTGTATACGCAGCTCAGAGACACACATTTGTGGTACAGATACACAGAAAAGGCAGTGTTCAAGAGTACATATGGGCCATTCATTCAACAAATGTGTCCTGCTACATTTCTGGAACCACCTGGGCACTGAGAAAGGAACAGTAAATACAACCGAGTTCCTGCTCTCATGAAGCTTATATTCCAGTTGTCTGTTGTTGAGTGAGGTGGAGACAGTAGATAATAAACAAACATACAAAATGTGAGGTAGCACAAAGGGTTAAGGGGAAAAAATGAGCCAATTGGTAGTAATAATGGAAGATGTCATTGTAGAAAATTTGGACAAGAAAGCCAGTAGTTAGAAAAGACAGATAAATCAAGACATGGTCCTCTCTCCCAAGGAAAGTATTCACATTTCTTACTATATTTGGGGATAATTAGTGTAGACTGAATAACCACAAGTAGACCAGATTTCAACCTCTCTTAAATACCTGTTACTGCAGAAGGCAGCCTAGCATCTATTGTGCCTTAGAGAAAACAGTGTGTTGTCAACACCATCCCCCATGAGCTCAATTTTCTATATATTCTTTTGATCCTGAGATGCACAACAGATAAAGCTCTGTGGCTCAGAGGTTAAAGCGTCTGCCTCCAGTGTGGGAGACCTGGGTTCGATCCCTGGGTTGGGAAGATCCCCTGGAGAAGGAAATGGTAACCCACTCCAGTATTCTTGCCTGGAGAATCCCATGGACATAGAAGCCTGATAGGCTACCTTCACAGGATAGCAAAGAGTCAGACACAACTGAGCAACTTCATTGACTCACAAGGGATCAAGAGGAAGGTAAGTGACAGGTACCAAGTGAATCCAACAGGCTATAAACCTGTCACAAGGAAGTTAAGGATGGTAAGAGTTTACACATTTATCCCCACTATCCAAAAGTAGAGTGTTCCTGTGAAAGTTTTTGTTAAGTCAAAATGGTGTAAAACAAAGTAATTACCTTAGGATATATCTTATTAAGGGATGAAGCACAGATGCTCACAGACACAGTTTAAAGTTTGGCAATATGTGTATACTTATAGCTGATTCATGTTGTTGCCCAGCAGAAACTAACACAACAACGTAAAGCAACTATCCTCCAATTAAAAGAAATTACACAATAAAACACAATGGAAAAGAATATTTTAAAAAGAACTGTGTGTATATGACAACTACACAAAACCTGTGGGACACTATAAAAGCAGTGCTAAGAGGAAAGTTCATAGTAATACAGGCATACCTCAAGAAACAAGAAAAAAGTCAAATAAATAACCTAACTCTACACCTAAAGCAACTAGAAAAGGAAGAAATAGAGAACCCCAGAGTTAGTAGAAGAAAAGAAATCTTAAAAATTAGGGCAGAAATAAATGCAAAAGAAACAAAAGAGACCATAGCAAAAATCAACAAAGCAAAAAGCTGGTTCTTTGAAAGGATAAGTAAAATTGACAAACCATTAGCCAGACTCATCAAGAAACAAAGAGAAAAAAATCAAATCAATAAAATTAGAAATGAAAATGGAGAGATCACGACAGACAACACAGAAATACAAAGAATCATAAGAGACTACTATCAGCAATTATATGCCAATAAAATGGACAACTTGGAAGAAATGGACAAATTCTTAGAAAAGTACAACTTTCCAAAACTGAACCAGGAAGAAATAGAAAATCTTAACAGACCCATCACAAGCATGGAAATTGAAACTGTAATCAGAAATCTTCCAGCAAACAAAAGCCCAGGTCCAGACGGCTTCACAGCTGAATTCTACCAAAAATTTCGAGAAGAGCTAACACCTATCTTACTGAAACTATTCCAGAAAATTGCAGAGGAAGGAAAACTACCAAACTCATTCTATGAGGCCACCATCACCCTAATACCAAAACCTGACAAGGATGCCACAAAAAAAGAAAACTATAGGCCGATATCACTGATGAACATAGATGCAAAAATTCTGAACAAAATCCTAGCAATCAGAATCCAACAACACATTAAAAAGATCATACACCACGACCAAGTGGGCTTTATCCCAGGGATGCAAGGATTCTTCAATATCCGCAAATCAATCAACGTAATTCACCACATTAATAAATTGAAAAATAAAGGTCATATGATTATCTCAATAGATGCAGAGAAGGCCTTTGACAAAATCCAACATCCATTTATGATAAAAACTCTCCAGAAAGCAGGAATAGAAGGAACGTACCTCAACATAATAAAAGCTATATATGACAAACCCACAGCAAACATTATCCTCAATGGTGAAAAACTGAAAGCATTTCCCCTAAAGTCAGGAACAAGACAAGGGTGCCCACTTTCACCACTACTATTCAATATAGTTCTGGAAGTTTTGGCCACAGCAATCAGAGCAGAAAAAGAAATAAAAGGAATCCAAATTGGAAAAGAAGAAGTAAAACTTTCACTGTTTGCAGATGACATGATCCTCTACATAGAAAATCCTAAAGACTCGACCAGAAAACTACTAGAGCTAATCAATGAATATAGTAAAGTGGCAGGATATAAAATAAACACTCAGAAATCCCTTGCATTCCTATACACTAATAATGAGAAAATAGAAAAAGAAATTAAGGAAACAATTCCGTTCACCATTGCAACGAAAAGAATAAAGTACCTCGGAGTACACCTACCTAAAGAAACTAAGGACCTATATATCGAAAACTATAAAACACTGATGAAAGAAATCAAAGAGGACACTAATAGATGGAGAAATATTCCATGTTCATGGATCGGAAGAGTCAATATAGTGAAAATGAGCATACTACCCAAAGCAATTTACAGATTCAATGCAATCCCCATCAAGCTACCAACAGTATTTTTCACAGAACTAGAACAAATTATCTCAAGATTTGTATGGAAATACAAAAAACCGCGAATAGCAAGGGCAATATTGAGAAAGAAGAATGGTACGGGAGGAATCAACCTGCCTGACTTCAGGCTCTACTACAAAGCCACAGTCATTAAGACAGTATGGTACTGGCACAAAGACAGAAATATAGACCAATGGAACAAGATAGAAAGCCATGAGATAAACCCACACACATATGGACACCTTATCTTCGACAAAGGAGGCAAGAACATACAATGGAGTAAAGACAGTCTCTTTAACAGGTGGTGCTGGAAAAGCTGGTCAACCATTTGCAAAAGAATGGAACTAGACCACTTTCTAACACCACACACAAAAATAAACTCAAAATGGATTAAAGATCTAAACGTAAGACCAGAAACTATAAAACTCCTTGAGGAGAACATAGGCAAAACACTTTCGGACATATATCACAGCAGGATCCTCTATGATCCACCTCCCAGTATACTGGAAATAAAAGCAAAAATAAACAAATGGGACCTAATTAAAATCAAAAGCTTCTGCACAACAAAGGAAACTATAAGTAAGGTGAAAAGACAGCCTTCTGAATGGGAGAAAACAATAGCAAATGAAGCAACTGACAAACAACTAATCTCAAAGATATACAAGCAACTTATGCACCTCAACTCCAGAAAAACAAATGATCCAATCAAAAAATGGGCCAAAGATCTAAACAGGCATTTCTCCAAAGAAGACATACGGATGGCTAACAAACACATGAAAAGATGCTCAACATCACTCATTATCAGAGAAATGCAAATCAAGACCACAATGAGGTACCACTTCACACCAGTCAGAATGGCTGCGATCCAAAAATCTACAAGCAATAAATGCTGGAGAGGATGTGGAGAAAAGGGAACCCTCTTACACTGTTGGTGGGAATGCAAACTAGTACAGCCATTATGGAAAACAGTGTGGAGATTCCTGAAAGAATTGCAAATAGAGCTGCCTTACGACCCAGCAATCCCACTGCTGGGCATACACACCGAGGAAACCCGAATTGAAAGAGACACATGTACCCCAATGTTCATTGCAGCATTGTTTATAATTGCCAGGACATGGAAACAACCTAGATGTCCATCAGCAGATGAATGGATAAGAAAGCAGTGGTACATATACACAATGGAGTATTACTCAGCCCTTAGAAAGAATAAGTTTGACGCAGTTCTAATGAGATGGATGGAACTGGAGCCAATTATACAGAGTGAAGTAAGCCAGAAAGAAAAACACCAGTATAGTATACTGACACATAGATATGGAATTTAGAAAGACAGTAATGATGACCCTGTATGTGAGACAACAGAAGAGACACAGAGGTATAGAACAAACTTTTGGCCTCTGAGGGAGAGGGAGATGATGGGATGATTTGGAAGAATGGCATTGAAACATGTATACTTTCATGTAAGAAACGAAGTGCCAGTCTATGTTCAATACAGGATACAGGATTCTTGGGGCTGGTGCACGGGATGATCCAGAGAAATGATATGGGGTGGGAGGTGGGAGGGGGCTTCGGCACTGGGAGATCATGTACACCTGTGGCTGATTCATGTCAATGTATGGCAAAACCAATACAGTATTGTAACATAGAATAAAGTAAAAATAAAATTTTTTAAAAAAGAAAAAGAATTGTGTGTATATGTATGTGTGTGTATGTGTGTATGTATATAACCAAATTACTTTGATGTAAAACAGGAATCAATCTTGATCAGCTATATTTTAATATAAATAAATAATATTTTAAAAGCTTGACATCTTGATGCTGACATGCTGAATGTAGTTGCTGGCAAAGGAGATTGGTAGTGCCACTCTCTATGCTTGTGGTGCACCTTGCCTATTACAGCTCGCTGAAAAACAAGCCTTGAACACTATTTTTGCTTTTTTGTCTTTTTTCATAAAAGTAAAAATCCTCTTTGGATTTTTTTATGTTAATGAAAACTGGTCCTAATGGAGCTCCTTCATAAAAGCAAAGAATGGCATAAAAAGAACTTTGAAAAAGTGGGGAATACCTTTATCTAGCCTACAAGGAAACCCTGGTGATTTCCTTTCAGATTGCTTTCTGAATTAAACATCAAGACATCCTTTGGGTATACAGGGAAAATCTCCTTGGCTTCAAATCATAGATGGTACAACTGAGACCTTTGAGATACTCATTAACTGCCTTGTACTCAGTGATGTCCGACTCTTTGCAGCCCCATGGATTATAGCTTTCCAGGCTCCTCTGTGCATGGTACTTTCCAGGCAAGAATACTGGGGTGGATTGCAATGCCCTCCTTCAAGGGATCTTCCCAACCCAGGGATCAAACTCATGTCTCTTATGTCTCCTGCACTGACAGGTGGATTCTTTACTACTAGTGCCACCTGGGAAGCCCCACTAACTACCTTATCTAAGGTTAAATATAACTAGCAGAGGCAAAACATAGGGGCAATTTAGTACATTATTAAAAGGGAAACAAACACACACACATAACAGAGACTACCGCAGGGACAATGAAGAATTTCTGCCAGGACTGTATAAACTGACTACATATACCCAATAATTATTTCCCTCTCCCTGTCACTATGCTTAAAAGGCCTTGCCAGAGATCATTAATGCACTTTTGAGAGATGGTATGCCAGGGTTGAAAGCACATAGACCATTCAAAGGAACACACATTTTACAAGAACATAGAAAGTATATAAATATATAAATACATATATATGACTAGATTTGAACAATTCCCTAAGGGAATAGTTGAGCCTGAGTAATGGAAATAAAAGGGAATAAATACATAAATGAAACCATTAAAACTTGGTTTGGATTGATGATAATAATGTATATAATGAAAACAACCCTTTGTACCCAAGGTAAAAATCAAACAAACATATAACCTCTCTATGACAGTTGAGCAGACCTGTCTTGAATGCTGGCAAGTCCTTAACTTTTCTGAAACCCAATGTTTGCTCTGAAACACCAATAATAACATAGACAACCACATCATTCATTTTCAAAAGTATGACACATGGGAAGGAGGTTAGGGTAGGTGGCACCAGTTCTTGCCAATATGCAGTTATCTTTCCCTTTCTAGGCACATGGGAGATTATACATTTCAGCCAAGTTTCAGTTTACAAGATCATATCATATGGTAAGTGACTCAAGCAGAATAAAATAAAAAGGTCTCAAATCCTCCAGCTTCCTTCTTTCCCTTTGGTGGACAGTTTAGAGATCATGGGTTGACATGATAGGGGCCTAAAGACTGGAACAGCCTGGATGGATGGACAGATGGGAATAGTTTCCTGGATAGTTGCTTAGACTTGCAGATTTTACAGAAGCAAAAATAAACTTCTGTTGCTAATGAGATTTGAGGTTGTCTAAAACTGTAGCATAGTTTAATCTAACTGATTTATTCATATGTACTAATCATCAGTGTCCTTTCTCAAACAGCTAGGAATGGTTGACCCCAGATCCTGAAGAACATGAGTGCTAGGAAGATTCCAGCACTGGCCTACTGGCCTTTTGAACTTTAAATGTGAAGTTAGGGACTGGCGTGAAAAGCAGCTGGGCAGGGAAAATAAACCATGATCTACTACCGGAATTCGGAAAATTCAGTTCATGAATCACCATAAATCTGACTGGCCTGCTGTGAAGGGAGATTACCCTAATCCATGACACTCTTCCCGGGATCATCCAGCCCCCTGTGCACTTCCCCGCAGGAGCCACTAAAGCCCAGAACAAATCCCCCAAGCTCTTGCAGTAGTCCTTCCCCTGCCTCAGAGTAATAGGAACTGTCTGTTATCTCCAGCTGGAAAATTAAAGTTCTACTTGGTCAAAGCCAAAAGGTAATACAGCAGTTCTATAATGCTGTGGTTTCATCTGTTTATTACTTGCTGTTTGGGGAGAAGACAATAAATAAAACATCTGTGTATATATCCCCTTTTCCCTCCAGGGACTCACATAAGTCCCAAATTTCTAAACAACCTCAGTGTGAAGCAATGTTTGCCCAGACTCCACCAGCTTCTTTATGACTCTCTCATTAACCTCTTTAACCTTCCAATTCCTGTTTCTTGGGTCTGGTCACTTCTACGTAATAATGTTGGTACAAACTACTGTATAGACTGAAATAATAGAATGGCATGTCCTCACAAATACACAAACAGCCGGTCAGTCCCTGCGTAGTTCTAGAACTACGAAACATCCAGAGTGGACCATACAATAAAGAGAGGCTCTACGGATGAAAACACAAGTCTGAGCAAAACTCATCTTGGTCGTTGTATCTGGCAGCTGGTTGCTCACTCCAAGACCTCTTTGTTTACTCTCTCCAGGCCATCTTTAGAGAAAGCGAAGAGCTGTACTGGAGAACAGTACAAGAGAACCAGGTCTCACAACCTTGCAAACTTCTGACCTTCAGAGTTTCCAGTTGCCCTGGAAAGAGCAAATGGATCCTGAGAAAACTGGGAGGCCCAGGTGGGGACAAATGCTTGTTGTTAGAAAGTATAGTCTGTCTGACACCTGCCATCTCCGCCTCTCCTCACCTAGTGCCCTGGCTCGGGCTCATTGCATCATTTCTATAATACGAGCCAGAGGAACACTAGGCTTTGTGCAGTTCCATTTCTAAAAGACATTTCATAAAAAGTCATCAAGACTTCAGGTATCAGCCAAGCTGAAGTGGTTCTTTCCAACACAGTCAGCCCAGTCTTGATTTCTTGGTTCTTCTGCTTTCTCATTGTTCCCATCAAAACAGAACAGGATATATGACCTTTTAAGTCTTTTACAATTTGACAAAAACACCTTCATGATAATGCACTAGTTTCCCTAGGTGATTTTAAGACTCTTATCTTTAATTGTGGGAATTAAGGGTTTTATCTCCCATGCAAGGAATTTCATGCACCAACTAAGCAGTGTGCAGGGTAGAGATGAAAGGGAGCCTCCCCAGGCTCCTAAAAACCATCCCAGTCTTGGGGAGGGGCCAGAACAGACGCTGCGTCAAGAACAGAAGGACAGACAGAACTCAGAGAAGATGGCCCAAGTCAAGGAGCACTCACCCCGTGACTTCTCTGTTCTGCTCACTTGGCTGTCCTCATGGCACATATCTAGGCTGCTCCCTAAAATGCTATTTTCTGCAGTGGTTGTGAAGGGAAAGGCCTTGAAATAGCTGGTTTCTTGCACTGTGGCCCCTGGGCCTGGAGCCAGAGATATCTGAGCCGTCTTCCTTCCTTTGGTCTTTGCAGCTCCTTTCCAGGGCCTGGACTGCACGGTCTTTCAGTCTCTTTCCTCTTACTTCCCCTGAGCCACCATCACTGACCTGTTTGTGCTCCCTCCCCAAGTTCATCTCCCAGCCCTACACGCTGCTGCCCCTTTCCCTCTAGAAGACAGGCCACTTCCTCAGTGCAGAGTTCTCTGCCTTGAAAAGGGACCCCTGTAAACGTGGGAGGGGAGAATGAGCTTGAAATTTGTTATTGCCCAACATATATCGGCTCTGGAGACAGGAGTGCCTTAGGGAATCACAGAGGGAGCTTCAGCCACGGAAGGGCAGGTAGAGACACAGAACATGATCTGTGCAAGTTCATGTGTGTGCATGAACTACTTTCCCTGCCTGTGCAAGTCCTTGAGTGTGCATATGTGAGAGAGAGAGAGAATATGAGTATGTTGAGGGAAAATCGACATCTTTGACAATAATTATAGTTACCAAGAAACTTTAAAAGTGAGAGAAAGAACTGAAGCTTTGGCTAGCTAGGAGTAATACTAATTACAGCCTTTATGCAAATTAAGTCTAATTATCATGCAACACAATAATAATATGTCTATCACTCTAATGTGTCAGATTAACTTTCTTGTAAATTTACCGGAACAATTCTGAGCTTTCTTTATGTAGTAGAGTTCTGCAAGTAAAAGCACTGTAAATTAACAGAACTACATTGTCTTTTCAAGTCCTCTGCCCATATTTCTAGATGGCTGTTTGTCTTTTTCCTTAATGGTTTTTAAATAGTCCTTATGCATCGAGGAGAAAATTCTTTTATCTATCACATGTGCTGCAAATATTTCTTCCAGTTTGGAATTTTAATTTCAGTGGCATATTAGAGAACATAGAAGAAATTGGTCTGATTAAATCCATGTGCTTACTTTCTTAGCAGTATACTGGCCTGCTCACAATTTTTTAAAAATATAGAAATAGTACTCATTATATCCATTTGCTGAAGCCTGAAATTCCTTTGAACAGAAAGTAATCTTTCATTCCACAAATAGAGATAAAAGGTTTACAAATGTACAGGGCCTTAGAAATAATACGTTAGTGTGTTTCAGGTAAATGTGTACAATGACAACAGTCTTGCCTGTTTATGGTGTGAGTTTCATGTAGAAAGGGGTAGAGAATTCATACCAGGATGTGTGAGGAAGTCCAGTTACTAAGGAGGGTTTCAGAAACCAAGACTAACCAGCTCCTAGAACCTTCCCTGACCTTTGAGGTCAAAGTTAGATGCCTCTAGCCTGCAGCGCCATAGCACTCATGTGTCATATCCCACTGATCACAGAGTCATGATTGCTGTTTACTTCTCTATCTTGCCTTCTTGGAGGGCAAGAAAGTCCTTCAAGAAAGGGCTTGGGAGCTTGGAGGGCAGAGGTTACATGTAACAAGTTTGCCATTGTACCCAAAGCACCATGCTTCACAGGTTTTTAATAAGCCTTCACTGGATGAATGAGCAAAGGAGTCAACAAATCAGTAAACTAATGTTATTTTTTTCCTCGGGGCTTACATTACTGGATCCCTACCTCTTCACAGAAAGGTGAGAGGGACTGAATTTTAAAGGAGAAGATTCAAACAGGGAAGATAAGCTGCTGCAGGGTGATCATCACTCTTGCAGCATCCAGCCCCAAAAGGTCCAGAAATAAACACCCCAACAGAACTTTACTCAAAGACCATGACTTCCCTCCAAATTCAGATTCCAAAATACCAAGGCAAATGGGGAGAATGCCTCCCTTTTCTCCCCAAGAGACACAGAGCTTCCCAAGCCAGAAGAGATCGTCTAGTGCCTGTGGGCTAAACCCTGAGGAAGGGGCAATTGGGTTTCTAGAAACTGTTTAGAAGAAAAGATCTCATGGGGTAGGGGACTCTGTCTGAGACAAGCGCCTCTAATGCTCTCCTGGGTATTTTATGATTCATCTCGCTAGAACCTCTTTACCTTCTTGAAAGTTTGCTGAGCTGTCAGTCTCCTTTAGCTAACCTCAGATAACACCACATCCTGCTCTCTGTTCTTGGGACCCTCTTCTGTGGGTCTGAGTCCTGTCTAGATGATGCAGGCCCTGCCCAGACCACCTCAAGAGCTGACCTCTTTTCTGGCCTTCTTGGCAAGTTCAGCCTGGTCCTGGGTTCACGCTATTTTGATACCTTGTGCAGACATGCATTTCCTCATCCCTTGCCCCACATTCTGTAAATAGACTCAAGCCCTGACCAAAGATCTTTGGCTTCCCATGTTGGAAACTGCCCTGTACATTGTCAGCTCTTTTGGGCCAGGTCTGTGCACAGGTATCACACACTAGGGATTGTTTGCTATTCGAGTTTCTTCTTGACTCAAGCACTGTGTGCGTCCCCACCTGCTTACTTCTGTTTGCAGATTCCCGTTGCCCCATGCTTTAACTTGGGTTTCTAGACTCCTATTGTCCTAGCATTGGCTTGGGTTCTCCTTCCTGGTTACTCAGTGATCATCTCTCCTAGAAATCATCCAGCTACCTCTCAGAAATCAAGACTGAGCCCTGAGCTTATAGATATGACTGAAGGCACTCTCAAACCGTGCCTGAGCACCCTCCCAGCACTGCTCACCTGGTTCATCATTGTCCAGACAGCAAAGGGCACAGAAGAACCATCACCACTTGTGCCACATAAAATATTTCTTTCAAGAAGCTCACTGGGAAAGCAGCCAAGTGTACAGATTTCCATCCTTTTCCCACAATAGGAAGTGTTTTCTGAGTGGAATACAACTTAGTACACCATAGAAAGGGCTCCAATATGAAGAACTCATTCCCATAAGGTTCTAAAACTGTGTAGAAAATGGCTAAAGCAACTACAGAAAGAAGAACAAACAAAACTCAAAGTTAGTAGAAGGAGAGAAATTTTAAAGATCCGAAGTAAGTGAAAAAGAAATGAAGAAAACAATGGCAAAGATCAATGGAACTAAAAGGTGGTTCTTTGAGAAATCAAACAACATTGATAAAAATCTATACAGACTCATCAAGAAAATAAAAAGAGGGAGAACTCAAACCAAGGAAATTAGAAATGAAAGAGGAGAAGTTACGACTGATACCACAGAAGTACAAAGGATCATAAGAGACTGCTAAGAGCAATTATATGACAATAAAATGGACAAATTCTTAGAAAGGTACAAACTTCCAGGACTGAGCAAAGAAGAAACAGAAAATATGAATAAACCAATCACAAGTAATGAAATTGAAACTGTGATTAAGAATCTTCCAACAAACAAAAATCTAGGACCAGATGGCTTTACAGGCACATTCTATAAATATTTACAAAACTAACACCTATCCTTCCAAAAACTTGAAGAGGAAGGAACACTCCCAAGCACATTCTTTAGGCAACTATCACCCAGATACCAAAAGCAGAGATACTTTTAAAAAGAAAATCACAAGCCAATATCAACATAGAGGCAAAAATCCTACACAGAATGCTAGCAAACAAAATCCAACAACACATTAAAAAGATCATACACTATGACCTGCTGCTGCTGCTAAGTTGCTTCAGTCGTGTCTGACCCAGTGTGACCCCATGGATGGCAGCCCACCAGGCTCCACTGACCCTGGGATTCTCCAGGTAAGAACACTGGAGTGGGTTGCCATTTCCTTCTCTGATGCCTGAAAGTGAAAAATGAAAGCGAAGTCGCTCAGTTGTGTCTGACTCCTAGTGACCCCATGGACTGCAGCCTACCAGGCTCCTCCGTCCATGGTATTTTCCAGGCAAGAGTACTGGAGTGGGGTGCCATTGCCTAAAAGTTCTTCAGAAAGAGGGCATAAAGGAACCTAACTCAACGTAATAAAGGCCATATAAGACAAACTCATAGCAAACATCATTCTCAATAGTGAAAAACTGAAAGCATTTCCTCTAAGATCAGGAACATGACAAGAATGCTCACACTTGCCATTATTATTCAACACAGTTTTGGAAGCTCTAGCCATTACAATCAGAGAAGAAAATGAAATAAAAATAATATAAACTGGAAAAGAAAACTGTCATGGATTGCAGATGACATAATATGATATGTAGAAAACACTAAAGACACTACCAGAAAACTACTACAGCTCCAAGTTTCAGGGTACAAAATTAACACACAGAAATCTCTTGCTTTCCCATATACTAACAAAGAAAGAAATTAAGGAACAACCCCATTTACCATTGGGAAATATATATGTATAAATGTGTGTGTGTATGTGTGTGTGTGTGTGTGTGTGTGTGTGTGTGTAATATCTAGGAATAAACCTACCTAAGGAGGCAAAATATCTGTACTCAGAAAACTATAAGACACTGATAAAAATCAAAAATAACACAAACAGATGAAGAGATATTGGATTGGAATAATCTATATTATTGATTATTATGAAAATGAACATACTATTCAGAGCAATCTACAGATTCAATGCAATTCCTATTAAATTACCAATAGTATCTTTTCACAGAATTAAAATTTTAAAAATTATAATTTATATGAAAACACAAAACATCTCAAATAGCCAGAGTAATCTTGAAAAAGAGAATTAGAAGTGCAGGAATCAGTTCAGTTCAATTGCTCAGTCGTGTCCGACTCTTTGTGACCCCATGAATCGCAGCACGCCAGGCCTCCCTGTCCATCACCATCTCCAGGAGTTCACTCAGACTCATGTCCATTAAGTCTGTGACGCCATCCAGCCATCTCATCCTCAGCTGTCCCCTTCTCCTCCTGCCCCCAATCCCTCCCAGCATCAGAGTCTTTTCCAATGAGTCAACTCTTTGCATGAGGTGGCCAAAGTACTGGAGTTTCAGCTTTAGCATCATTCCTTCCAAAGAAATCCTAGGGTTGATCTCCTTCAGAATGGACTGGTTGGATCTCCTTGCAGTCCAAGGGACTCTCAAGAATCTTCTCCAACACCACAGTTCAAAAGCATTAACACCGTTTTGATTACTTTGTAGCTTTGTAATATAGTCTGAATTTACGGAGCCTTATTCCTGCACACCACAGTTCAAAAGGTGGTGTGTAGGAATCAGGCTCCCTAAATTCAGACTATATTACAAAGCTACAAAGTAATCAAAACAGTGTTGTACTCACACAAAAACAGAAATGTAGATAAATCAAACAGGATAGGAAGCCCAGAGATAAACCCATGGTCACCCAATCTATGACAATGGAGGCAAGAACATACAATGGAGAAAGGTCAGTCTCTTCATTATGTGGTGTTGGGAAAACTGGATAGCTACATATAAAAGAATGAAATTAGAACACTCCCTAACACCATACACAAAAATACACTCATAATGGATTAAAGACCTGCATGTAAACCAGATACTATAAAACTCTTAGAGGACGACATAGGCAGAACACTCTTCGACATAAATCACAGCAAGATCTTTTTTGATCTACCTCCAAGAATAATGAAAAGACCCTGATGCTGGGTAAGACTGAAGGTGGGAGGAGGAGATGATAGAAGATGAGATGGTTGGATGGCATCTCCAACTCAATGGACATGAGTTAGTAAACTCCGGGAGTTGGTGATGGACAGGGAGGCCTGGTGTGCTGCAGTCCATGTGGTTGCAAAGAGTTGGACATGACTGAGTGACTGAACTGGAGTAATGAAAATAAAAACAAAAATAAACAAATGAGACCTAACTAAACTGAAAAGCTTTTGCACAGCAAAGGAAATCATAAACAAGATGAAAAAATTCTCAGAATGGGAGAAAATATTTGCAAGTGAAGCGACCAATGAGAGATTCACCTCCAAAATATACAAACAGCTCATGCAGCCCAATATCAAACAAACAACCCAATCGAAAAATGGGAAGATCTAAACAGACATTTCTCCCAAGATATACAAGTGGCCAAAAGGCACATGAAAAGATGCTAAACATCATTACTTATAAGAGAAATGCAAATCAAAATTACAATGAGGTATCACCTCACACCAGTCAGAATGTCCATCAAAAAATCTACAAACAATAAATACTGGAGAGGGTTTGGAGAAAAATGAACCATCTTACACTTTTGGTGGGAATGTAAATTGATACAGCCTTTATGGAGAACAGTAGGCTTCCCAGGTGGCTAAGTGGTAAAGAATTTGCCTGCCAAGTCAGGACATGGGTTCAATCCCTGGGTCAGAAAGATTCCCTGGACAAGGGAATAACAACCAACTAAAGTAGGATTGAGGGCAGGAGGAGAAAGGAATGACAGAGGATGAGATGACTGGATGGCATCACCGACTCAATGGACATGGGTATGAATGGACTCTGGGAGTTACCTGCCGTGCTGCAGTTCATGGGGTCGCAAAGAGTCGGACATGACTGAGCGAATGAACTGAACTGAACTGAACTGAAAGTATTCTTGCCCAGATAATCCCATGGCAGGCTACAGTCCATGGGGTCACAAGGAGTCAGACATGACTGAGCATGCATGAACATCACGGAGAGTCCTTAAAAAACTAAAAATAGAACACCATATGACCCAGATATCTCACTACTGGGCATATACCCTGAGAAAGTCATAATTCAAAAAGACACATGTACCCCAATGTTCATTGCAGTGCTATTTACAATTACCAGGATATGGAAGAAACCTGAGTGTCCATCGACAGGTTAATGGATAAAGATGTGGTACATATAAACAATGAAATATTCCTCAGACATAAAAGGAGCTGAATTGGATCATTTGCAGTGATGTGGATGGAACTATAGTCTATCATACAGAGTGAAGTCATAAAGAGAAAAACAAATACGGTATATTAATGCATAAATGTGAAATCTAGAGAAATGGTACAATGAACCTAACTGCAGGGCAGGGATAGAGATGCAGATGTAGAGAATGGACATGTGGGCACAGCAGGGAAAGGGGGTAGTGGAACAAACTGGGAAAGTAAGATTGCAATATTTGTTGTTGTTCAGTCACTAAGCCATGTCTGACTCTTTGTGATTCCATGGACTGCAGGACACCAGGCTTTCCAGTTCTTCACTATCTCCCAGAATTTGTTCAGATTCATGTTTATTGAGTTGGTGGTGCTATCTAACCATCTCATCCTCTGCCGCCTTTTCCTTTTGCCTTCAATCTTTCCCAGTATCAGGACCCTTCCTAATGAGTTGGCTGTTTACATCAGGTGGCCAAAGTACTGGAACTTCAGCATCAGTCCTTCCATTGAGTAAGACTGACATATACACACTGCTGCTGCTGCTACACTGCCATGTGTGAAATAGATAGTTAGTGGGAAGTTGCTGTATAGAACAGACAGCTCAGATGTGTATACATATATCTGACTCACTTTGTTATATAGCAGAAACTAACACAACATTGTAAAGCAATTATACACCAATAAAAAAGTTAATAAAAAGATAAATGCTCCCAATGTTCATAGCAACACTATTTACAATAGCTAGGACTTGTAGGCAGCCTAAATGTTCTTCAAAAGAGGAATGGATAAAGAAGAAGCAGTGCATATATACAATGGAATATTACCTACTCATTAAAAAGAGCAAAATAATGCCATTTGCAGCAACATGGATGGACTCAGAGATTGTCATACTGAGTGAAGTAAGTCAGACACAGAAAGACAAATACATGATATCACTTATATGTGTAATCTAAAAAATGTATAAATGAATTTATTTACATAATATAAAAGAGGTATAGTTATAGATGTAGAAAACAAATATGATTACCAAGGATAAGTGGGGAGGATAAATTTGGAGATTAGGATTGACATATATATATATGTATATGTATATGTATATATATAAAACTAACTATAGACTAGGGATGTCCTTGGTGGTCCAGCAGTTAAGACTCTGAACTTCCACTGCAGGGAGCATGGGTACCATCTCTGATCAGAGAACTAAGAACCCACTTGCCACATAGCGCAGCCAAAAAAGAAAAAAAAAAAGTAACTAATAAGAACATGGGCTTCCAAGGCAGTGCTAGTGGTAAAGAACCCACCTGTCAATGGAGGTTAGACATAACCAATGCAGGTTCCATCCCTGGGTCAGGAAGATCCCCTTGAGAAGGGCACAGCAACCCACTCCAGAGTATTCTTGCCTGGAGAATCCCATGGACAGAGGAGCTTGATAGGCTGCAGTCCACAGGGTCGCAAAGAGTCAGACATGACTGAAGCAACTTGGCACACAACAAGAACATGCTGTACAGCACAGGGACCTCCACTCAATACTACATAATGGCCTATATGGGCAAGAATCTAAAAAAAAGAAAGTGAAGTCGCTCAGTCATGTCTGACTCTTTGCATCCTCATGGACCATAGCCTACCTTGTTCCTCCATCCATTGAGGTTTCCAGGCACCCATACTGGAGTGGGTTGCCATTTCCTTCTACAGAGGATATTCCCAACCCCAGGGCTTGAACCTGGGTCTTCCACATTCCAGGCAGACCCTTTACCATCTGAGCCACCAGGGAATATATATATATTATATTTATTATATATACATATATAACATATATATGTGTATATATAATTGATTCACTTTGCTTTACATCTGAAACTAACACATCATTGTAAATAAACTATAATTTAAAAAACTTTTAAGAAGGATGCAAATTTTAAAATTTTAATTTAAGAAGTCAAACAATTAAAAACTGTATATGAAGTGGAAGAGGCAGGGGTGCTGAGGAACATCTAGCTGACTGCCTGAAAGGAACTTTAGGACTATAGGGATCAGCTGCTGCTATCAGTCAGTCCTTCCAGGGAACTAACTCAGATAATCAGCGTCTGGCTCAGCTACTAAAATCAATGAGGACATGAGCCTCCAGGCTACCCTTCAAGCCTCCTCTTCATGCCTGACTCACTGATAGCCCCCATCCCTAACCTTAGTCTCCAGTCTTGGTCCTATTTGCAGCCCTCACACAGATATCCACAGCTTCTGTTCCCTGGTGGCTCAGACAGGAAAGCGTCTGTCTGCAACGCGGGAGATCCGGGTTCAATCCCTGGGTCGGGAAGATCCCCTGGAGAAGGAAATGGCAATCCACTTCAGTACTATTGCCTGGAAAACCCCATGGACAGAGGAGCCTGGCAGGCTACAGTTCACAGGGATGCAGAGTCTGACACAACTGAGCAACTTCACTTCACAGATATCCACAATCTGCTTCCTCCCTGAGCCCCAGCAAGGTAAAAGGTTTACAAATGCATAGAGATTTGGAGATGATACATTAGTGTGGTTCAGGCAAATGTGTGTGATAACAAGATCTTTGCTGTGTTTCTGAGAAAGGATTTCACTTAGCAGTAGAAAATTCACTGCCGGAATGGATGATGAAGTGGAGCCACCAAGAGAAGCCCTTGGCCGGTTCTGAACTTGGCAGTTATTCCCATCGTTTCACCTGCATCCCTCTTGTATTGCTTTCTCAGTGTCCTCCCCATCTCCCATCAATATTCACACATCCTTAATTTTTTCTCGTAGGACCCTACTCTGTAATGTAACTGTAGAATCATGGAATTTGGGGTATACACAATCTAACCATAAAATGGGAGCATAAAGATATCAACCAAAGTGTGGGAAAATCAGAGGATGCTTATAAGAAGTGGGGATAAGGGATTTTTGGATCCCCTTGCTATTGACAAGTCCCCCTTCTCTTCTCTATAGCACCCTGTCCCCTGCACCCTTCTAAACAGTAGCTCCACGCTTCATGAGTTCTTTGATCCTGGGCAACTATCTAAATCTCTTTGTGCCTTTGTTTTCTCATCAGCAAAGTGGGATTATTAATATATTGTACCTTTTTCAAAGGATTGGTCAGAAGATTAATGAGATAATCTTATGTGAGTAAGTAGCATGGTAACTGGCACTCAATAAGTGTTAGCTTTTATTATTTCTTTAAACCTTTATATCTTGGTTATTCTTTAAGAGAATCAGTCCAAATCAATCCCTCTATTAAGCAGTATTGAAGGACAATGCATTTTACCTCCTCCAGGTAATATAACTGCGTTTAGCCTGAAAGGACGTTTTCATCCAATGAAGGGCAATACCTGGAGAATCCCAAACTCCTGGGAAATGTAAAAGGCAAGTGCATCAAGTAAGCAGGATTCATAGATTTCCTGATATCAAATGAAGCAGGTAAATGTCTATTGTTTCAACATGTGGAGAAAGATTTGGGCTTATTGTCCAAATTCGCTAAAGCCCTAAGCCTAGAAATCGACAACCAGGACTTATTTGCACAGCTCTGTTAGAAAAGGGGGTTACGAGCACTTTATTTCTCCTTTTCACACCATATAGTCCATCCCTTTGTAATTTTGCTTAAAAGAGTTAAAGCATGACCTGCTTAATTTAAATACTTAAACACTTGGGCTATTTACTGCAGTCTACCAGGCTTCTCTGTCCATGGGATTTTCCAGGCAAGAGTACTGGAGTGGGTTGCCATTTCCTTCTCCAAGGGATCTTCCTGACCCAGGGATCAAACCCAGGTCTCCTGCATTGTAGGCAGACACTTTACCCTCTGAGCCACCAGGGGAACCCCATTTAACAACTACAATAACATTATACTTCAGAATTTTTTTAATGTCCAAATTGATTCCACTATTCTGCAAAACACTGACGTCAGTTTTGGCAGACATTACAAAGATGTTTCCAGTTTTTCCAAAGGTCGGTATTTTTCTCAGTTTATTTCAGTTCCACACAAACACCAGAAACTTTCCAAAGGTGAGCTTCATCCTGAACTGCCTTCCAGTTTTGATTAGCAGGGCGCTTTCCAAATGGAAGGCTAAAGTTGTAACATGTTTCCTTCCCTGCTTTTTACCAAATGCTTCCTTGGGAGAGTCTTCATTGCCTTTTAATTGTCCAAGTTATTTTCATTCCTCTTACTAAAGCAGAGTTGGCAGAGGGGGTGAGGGGGAATATAGGGGTACCTCAGCAACCTTCAAAGTCCTCTTTAATCTTATAATCATCTTCATCCATCAGTCAGCCTCTCTTTTCCCTTGCCTCCATTTTTTTCTTGGTTATTCAGAGAAGCCTTTCTCATTCTCATTTGCTCACATTAATTCCCCTGCTCTTTGGCTGCCCTAACTTGAGTTGCACACCCTCATTTGATTCCCTACTGTCCCTTTCCTTTTCCAAGTCAGATTTTTCTTTGCTCACAGGTTTTTAAGCCACCCTTTGTAAATCCACTTTGCAAAGAGCAAGCAATCTCCAACCTTCTTTTCCAAAGCAATTGTAATCCACTATGCTTTAATTACAGTGTCTATTCAGATGTTCAAAATTCCATCTAGTTATAGACTTTAATACTCCTTCCCTCTTCCCTCTGCATCATACTTATTAGGTTAATTCTCTAAATGTGCTTTTTTTTTTTTTAAAGTTTAATACCCTAGGTCTTTGAAGCCACTGCTTACTTAAAGAATTCCAGAAGATCATGATCACCACTAACAAGGCAGCTTTCTGGCTTTAACTATATAATGCAGCAGTTGCTAGTCCCAGGAGCTCTAGTCCTGTTCCACTCTTAGCTTGAGTTGCTAACATCTTAGTCAAAACACTGTCTTCTCCCTCTCCTGGGACACAATGATGGATACACTTTTGCCTATAATCCACGGAGGTCTATACCTGAGGAGTGTCAAAGGAAAACAGATTGAGGAAGGACTGGTTTTTTTCTTATTATTATTGTTCACTCTCATCCTGGGTGACTGGTGATATGTTGGAGTAATTCATATTATGTATCTCAACCTTCATTTCTATATAAGTGAAACAGGGAAGGAGAATTAGATGGTTTCTATGGTTAATGTAATATATATCTCTAACTTATCACCGTCTATCTTCAAGTAATATTATACCACTTCATATACAGTTAAAGAACCTAACAACCACAATTAGAATTAGAAGCCCTGTTCTGGTGGCACAGTGGTAAAGAACCCATCTGCAATGCAGGGAGATTTACCCAGTTCAGTCCCTGGGTTGGGATCATCACCTGCAGAAGGAAAGGGCAACCCACTCCAGTATTCTTGCCTGGGAAATCCCAGAGGAACCTGAGTGCTACAGTCCATGGGGTCACAAAGAGTAGGATACAACTGAGCAACTGAACAATGAAGATACCTCCTCACTCTTGTAAATGCCACAACTTCTATAATTCTAATTTACTCTTGCCAAATCGTAGGTGTAGGTGTTTCGGGAACTTTAATCTGAACTATGGAATACTCTATTACTTAAAAATAAATATTTATAGATATATTAAGTAATTAAATTCATCTTATCTTTTTTAACAGCTTTATTAGGGTAAAACTAACACACCATAAAATGCACTTATTAAAATCTATAATTTGATATATGTTGTCATATGTATATAGTACAAACAAGACAATATCCATCAACCATACTTTGAGATTAGTTGAGCATCCCTTATGATTTCATATTATTTGCCTTGTTGGATTTCTATAATAGCGAGAATTATTTGCAGTATTATTTCAGTGGTGACTCTAAGGTTCATGTAAAATATATCTCTAACTTATCACCATTTATCTTCAAGTAATGTTATACTACTTCATCTATAGTAAAAGAACCTAACAACCACATTTCATTTTTCTCTTAGTCTTTATAATATTGTCATACATTTTGCTTTATGTTATAAAGTCCAACAAACATTGTTATTTTTGCTCTAAATGATCGTTTTATTTTAAATAAATTAAAACAATTTTTAAAGTCTTACATTTATTCACATATTGACCTTGTCCAATCCTCCTCAGTCCTATGTGTAGATCCACATTTCCATCGTATCATTTCCTGTGTGCCTGAAGAATTTCTTCTATGTAATAAGAATATGTTGGTAACCAGTTTTTTCAGTTTAAGTATATCTAACCAATCTTTAACATTGGCTTTTGAAACATTTTTTCTGGGTATAAAATTATAAGTTGACAGTTGTTTTCCATCAGTTCTTTAATTGCTGCTTGCCTTTCCTCTTGTATTGCTTAATAAAAAATCTATTATCATTTTTAAGTTTGTTCCTCTACACATAAGATATCTTTTTCTCTGGCTTCTTATAGGATTCTTTATCACTTATTTATAAACAATTTGATTATAATCTGCTTTGGTGTATTTTTCCTCACATTTATTGGACTTTTGTTGAGCCTTGGAATTACGGGTGTACAGTTTTCATCAAATTTGGACAGACATTGGCCATTGAGCCTTCAGATTATTTTGGTGATTTGTTCTCTTTTTAAAGACTCCAATTACATGTATCCTAGGATATTGCAAGTATACCACATTAATGGATGCTCTGTCCATTACTTTTTCCAGTCTTTTTTTTCTGTTTCATTTTGGATAGTTTCTACTCTGTCTTTTCATGTTCAGTAACCTTTTCTTTTGCATTATCTAATTTGCCATTAGTGTATTTTTAATCTCAGAAATTGTGGTTTTTATCTCTAGAAGCTGTTTTTATATTTTCCATTATACAGTCCTTAATACACTCAATATTTTATCTAGCTTAGCATATAGAGTGGATTTATCTAATAATTTTGTCATCTATACCATTTGTCAGTTGGTTTTGACTGATTTTTCTGATTATAAATCACCTTTTCTTCTTTTGAGACCTATTTAATTTTTTATTGAACGCTAGAATTATGATTTTATCTTATTGTGTGCTAGATATTGTTGTACTTCTATTAATATTCTTGAGTTTTGTTCTGCTTCACCACTGAGTTACTTGGAAACAGTTTGATTCTTTCTGGTCTTTTATATATATATGCACACATAGGTAGAACCAAAGCATATAGAGTGGATTTATCTAATAATTTTGTCATCTATACCATTTGTCAGTTGGTTTTGACTGATTTTTCTGATTATAAATCACCTTTTCTTCTTTTGAGACCTATTTAATTTTTTATTGAACGCTAGAATTATGATTTTATCTTATTGTGTGCTAGATATTGTTGTACTTCTATTAATATTCTTGAGTTTTGTTCTGCTTCACCACTGAGTTACTTGGAAACAGTTTGATTCTTTCTGGTCTTTTATATATATATACACACATAGGTAGAACCAGAGCAGTGCTTAATTTAGTACTAATTTCAACCCACTACTGGAGCAGGACCCTTCAGACTTCTCTTAAGTGATATCCCATGTGTTATGAGATTTTCCACCCAGGTGGGAGCTGAATATACTTCCAGTGTGTGTGAGTTTTGGATACTGTTCCCTCTAATCCTCTTAATTTATTCTTCTCTCAGCTTCAGGTAGTTTCCTTAAAAGTATATGCTGACCAGTATCTATTAATACCTGAGGACACAAAGAGATTCTCAGTAGATCTCCAAAGTGCTCTGTGTTAAGTTTCTCCTTAGAACACTCTGTCCTGCAAAATCTAATCACATTGGCCTCCCCATACTCCCAGCTCTCTCTCCTCAATCAAGGAGATCACCTATGTGTCTTCAGTATTATAACTTAGTCATTTTCAAGAATGTTCCTTAGCTCTGCACCTAAATATATATTTAGGTTTACTGTTTCATTAATTGTTCTCTACAGTAAACAGCTTCACTGAAACATTATGAATTCTTATTGCCTTTTTTTCTACCTTGGTCCCCACTATTTGTAATCACACTAGATACAGAAGTCTAAGTAGAGATAAGGACTTCCCTGATGAATGAAGGACAGAAATGGTGAGGACCTAACAGAAGCACAAGAGATTAAGCAGCAGTGGCAAGAATACACAAAAGAGCTGTACAAAAAAGGTCCTAATGACCCAGATAACCACAATAGTGTTGTCACTCACCTAGAGCCAGACATCCTGGAATGTGAAGTCAAGTGGGAAAGCATTTCTATGAATAAAGCTAGTGGAGGTGATGGAAATTCAGTTGAGCTATTTCAAATCCTAAAAGATGATGCTGTTAAAATGCTGCACCGAACATGTCAGTTATTTAAAAAAAAAAAAAACTCATCAAAATATCAGTTTTCATTCTAAGCCCAAATAAGAACAATGCCAAAGAATATTCAAACTACTATACAGTTGTGTTCATTTCACATGCTAGCAAGATAATGCTCAAAACCCCTCAAGCTAGGCTTCAACAATATGAAAACTGAGAGCTTTCAGATGTACAGGCTGGATTTAGAAAAGGCAGAGGGAACAGAGATCAAATTGTCAACATTTGTCGAATCATAGAAAAAGCAGTAGAATTTCAGAAAAACGTTTACTTCTCCTTCACTGAATATGCAAAAACTTTTGACTGTGTTCAGTTCAGTTCACTCACTCAGTCGTGTCCAACTCTTTGCGACCCCATGAATCGCAGTACACCAGGCCTCCCTGTCCCTCACCAACTCCCAGAGTCCATCCAAATCCATGTCTATTGTGTTGGTGATGCCATCCAACCATCTCATCCTCTGTCGTCCCCTTCTCCTCCTGCCCTCAATCTTTCCCAGCATCAGGGTCTTTTCAAATGAGTCAGCTCTCCGCATCAGGTGGCCAAAGTATTGGAGTTTCAGCTTCAAGATCAGTCCCTTCAGTGAACACCCAGGACTGATTTCCTTTAGGATGGACTGGTTGGATCTCCTTGCAGCCCAAGGAACTTTCAAGAGTCTTCTCCAACACCACAGTTCAAAAGCATTAATTCTTTGGCACTCAGCTTTCTTTATAGTCCAACTCTCAAATCTATATATGACCACTGGAAAAACCATAGCCTTGACTAGATGGACCTTTGTTAGTGTGCATAGCAATAAACCATGGAAAATTCTTAAAGCTATAGGAATGCCAGACCACCTTACCTGTCTCCTGAGAAATCTATATGCAGGTCAAGAGGCAATAGTTAGAACCAGACATGGAACACCAGACTGGTTCAAAATTGGGAAAACAATATGTCAAGGCTATATACTGTCACCCTGCTTATTTAGTTTATATGCAGAATATATCATATGAAATGCCAGGCTTGGTGAATCACAAGCTGGAATCAAGATTGCCAGGAGAAATACAGGCAGCCTCAGGATGCTGATAACACCACCCTTATGGCAGAAAGCAAAGGGGAACTAAAGAGCCTCTTGATGAGAGTGAAAGAGGAGAGTGAAAAAGCTGGCTTAAAACTCAACATTCAAAAAACAAAGATCATGACATCTGGTCCCATCACTTTATGGCAAAAAGATGGGGAAAAAGTGGAAACAGTGATAGAATTTTTCTTGGGCTCCAAAATCACTGCAGGCAGTGACTGTAAGTCATGAAATTAAAAGACATTTGCTCCTTGAAAGGAAAGCTATGACAAACCTAGACAGTGTATTAAAAAGCAGAGACTTTGCTGACAAAGGCCCATATAGTCAAAGCTATGGTTTTTTGAGCAGTCATGTATGGATATAAGATTTGGACCATAAAGAAGGCTGAGTGCCAAAAACTAATGTTTTCTAACTGTGGTGCTGAAGAAGACTCTTGAGTCCCTTGGACTGCAAGAACAACCGGTCAATCCTAAAGGAAATCAATCCTGAATATTCATTGGAAGAACTGATGCTGAAGCTCCAATACTTTGGTCACCTGATGAGAATACAGACCCATTGGTAAAGACCCTGATGCTGGGAAAGATTGGGGAAAGGGAATAAGGAGACAACAGAGGATGAGATGGTTGGATAACAACACAGACTTAATGAACATGGGTTTGAGCAGACTCTGGGAGATAGTGAAGGACAGGGAAGCCTGTCGTCTACAATTTGTGGAGTTGCAAACAGTCAGATCTGATTTAGCAAGGGAACAACAACAAAGCAGAGACAATTTCATCAGTGCCAAGAACCCAGAAACAAAGGTTCCGTCATTTTGACGGCCTCATGTGAAACTATCTTACATGTCTCATGTTTACTCATTGGTGATGGCTTTCAAGAACAAGGGAAGATTTTCTTCTGAAAAGAAATGTGTCTTTGTGCATAAGAGAGAAACTTCCTCTCCTAATTATTCCCTTTTTTCGAAGCCTGATCTGGCCTTGATTTGCAAGCAATGCCACAACTGAATTGTAATAATCTGTGCACAATTGTTTCTTCTTTAGCTCCCATCTATTTATTGTATACCCTATTTCATCTAAAATTTAATGGTGCAACTTAAAATACACACACATAACCCTATCTAGCCCTCTGTTCATATCAATACAGATGACTTCCCAACTCATATTTCAGGTACCATAGTAATAATTTTTTAAAAATGAGTGCTACAGTTATCAGAATTGAGGTCCTAGGAGAACCCATTCAACTCAAAGTCTGTTGATAGACAATAAAGCACCCCACACCCTAGGGAAGAAAGATCTATTAAAAACCCAAAATATTGTTGCCACAGTTATACCAGCTCTCTAGTACACAACAGAGGCAGAGGTATTTCCTTTAATCTAGTTCCTGTGATCTCACCATGTCCCCTTGATTTTAAATCAGGTGACAGAATAAAAAGTTTTCTGTTCCAATCCTGTCTTCCCAGTGGGCCTCTCCTCCATGCTGACATGCCACTGATTTCTGTTCTCCCAGCAGCAGGGCAGCAATCAAACACTGTGGATGAGACCCATGCTGGCAGCCTGTCAGGAGCCTGAGGGCCCAGCCTCATCATCCAGAAACAGAGGGAACCAAGCTGCTGGCTTCTTCTGAGGCTCAGCACTCACTCCCTGTGCATTATTGTCAGGGCGAGCAGGATCAGCCAGACTCTTTCTGAATTCAGTGGCCCAGAGGCATTAAAATGTCACCTTTGCTCACTGAGGGCTCATTTCTTCGAAACCCTCTCCTCTTGGGCCTACCAGATAAGCAAGTGAGGAGTTGTAAGACTTTGAATCTTCTTGAAAGCCATTTTCTGCCTGCAGGGTTGGACCCCCATAAATTAGCAGCCAGTCTTATAAGGAAGACCTTCCAGACAACATTGGCAGGGGTAAATGACCAATCTCATCTCCTTCCTATCCCTGAAAAAGTACACAAGGTGTTGGAGAAAGTGACCTTTTGGAATAAAAATGTCCTTACATGGTTTTTCTTTAAATCAGTAACAAATTTCCTCCACTCAAAAAAAAAACCAGAACTTACATTTCAGTAACTCTTTCTATTTATTCATTTAACAAATATGTTCTGAGGCAGGCAGGTGTTAGGAGGTAAACATATGGAGGTGAATCCAGGCTGGTGTAGCCCAGGCTTCACAGGGCTCATGGTTTGTTGAAGAATTCAGATGAGTCTAAAGCACTTGCTGTAATGATGAAGGGCTATATGAGAGGAGGACGATAGGATATAAACACACATGAGAGGGGCACTGTGTCCAGGCTTTGAAAGTTCAAGGAAGACATCCCTGAGGAGGTCATATCAACAGGAAAACCTGTAAGATAAGGGAAACTGCAGAGTAAGGAAAATGGAGTGGGAGAGACAGAGGAGAAGAGTACCCAGAGGCAGAGGGAACATCAAGAAACAAGAAAGGGGCAACAACAGAGACTGATCCAAGGCTTCGGGATTTTAAAATCCAAAGTGTTTGCAATGAGAGAGGAGAGGGTGGGACAAATTAAGAGAAGAGCATTGAAACATGTGCCTTGCCATATGTAAAACAGAGGAAAGTTGGTGTATAACACAGGGAGCTCAACCTGGTGCTCGGTGACAACCTAGAGGGGTGGGTTGGGGTAGGAGGTAGGAAAGAGGTTCAAGAGGGAGGGGACACATGTATACCTGTGGCCAATTCATGCTGATGTATGACAGAAACAAACATAATAAAGCATGTATTCTCCAATGTAAGACAGAATTTTTTTTAAATCCAAAGTGTTTGGATCTTTACCTGCCAACAGCAGGGTACCACTCAAAGGTTTTAAGCAGGAACCAACAGGATGCAGTTCACATTTCAGAAGATCATTCGGGTTGAGAGTAAGGGGTACAGGGAGCAAGGTTGGAAATAAGGGGAAGAATTCATATTATTGTCACTGAAGCAAGAAATGAGTCTAGTGTGAACCAAGTGAGTGGCTGTCGAGTTTTGGAGAAGCAGATTTTTTTTTGTAAATATACATGAGGTAGACTTAACAAGAGTAAATGAGTGACTGAGGGCAGAGGTTCAGAAGGGAGAGACTGGACCTCAGAAAATGCTTTCACTAAGGGAATGTGAGGCCCTTTGATGCGACAGGAAACATAACAGGGGACAAAAGCCCAGAGTGGGGACCAAATTTTTCCATTACCAACTTGGTTACCTGGGGAAAGGGAGGAAGGCAGTGGGGTCAGGTATCTCCCAGAAACCCTGCACCCATGCTCACCTGCAAGCAGGTGGGTGCCAAGAAGAATATTACAAAATGAAAAAGCTGAGGTATGACATGAAAAGGGAATTTTCCCCCAAGAACTCACAACAAGTTCATGGTTTTGTCCCCAATTTCCAGTCTGAAGGACCATAGGGCCTCTCCTCCCTGGCACCCCTAAGAGCCAACCTTCTGACCTGGCATCCTTGAAAAGAGAATCTCTGATTTCCATTAAATGTCAGGCAGTGGTTTGGAGTAGATCCAGAGGCCCTAGAGCTGGAGACATGTTTTAAATAAGTCAAATAATTCGGTAAATCATGTGAATGGACTGAGGCTACTGAGGCCAGCTTGTTACCTTCAGGCTTGATATTTGACAGTGACTCCCCTTGCTTAGGAAGATGGAGCAGCTGAAGGCTTGTCCCTCCCACTCATAGGCCCTGGAGGCTGCGCAGGCTCACCCGCCACTGCCTCTGTCCCTTGCTCCTCCTGCTGAGGACACAGAGCCCTCCTGACCCTCTGAATGTCTCCTCCAGCCATCAGGGTTGGCGCCTCCTCTAGATGTGATCTTACTCTTCTGACCCCTCTCCTGTTTCTCTTATCAAAACAATTCAGGGCACAGTAAATCTGAGTATGCATTTAGGTAAAGATCTAAGGAACATCGTGGAGAATGATGTGAAGTTGCAGTATTGGAAGGCAAACAGGAGATCTATGGTAAATAGTAATTAAGCAGTTAGAGGGATGCTCATCCAAATGAGAGTTTTAAAGCAGTTCAAGATAAGATAGAGATTTCTGCTTCCACGTGCTATCCGCTTCCTCTACAACCTGATAATATGCTGTGCCTCCTTCAACCCCAGTCCTGGCTGAGGGCTACAATCCGATCCTCTAGGACTCTATGGCCACCCTCCACCCCTTAAATCTGCAAGTGCTGGATAACTGAGCTATGATTTTGCTCATAAACTATCATTCCACACACGTACATTGGACTGTAGGATCAATGCTTTTACCCATAGAACTGGAAATGTAAATAGAGAGATAAAAATGTCTGTGTCAGTGAAACACTCCATAGGACCCCTAAGGACCTAATTACAAATGAACATTAAATATTTAACCTCATCTTTAGCCCTCGAGGCAGTGGCCCACAGTGGGCCTGACTTGTTCCAAGGGCAAAACTCCACAGTTTTCCCATGTTAATTTTTCCCCATGGGAAGTTTAGCCTTACTGTCAAAACACACTTCCCACTTATAAAACATATTTAATAGACTTGCTCCAGCACTTACCCACTACCCCCTTTGGCTCCTCCATCTTCCCAGTGACTCTTTCCCAGTTTTAAAAACCAGTGATTGGACTTTCCTGGTGTTCCAGTGGTTAAGAACCCACCTGTCAGTGCAGCAGACAGAGTTCAATCCCTAGTCCTGGAAGATTCCACATGCCGCAGAGCAACTAAGCCCATGTGTCACAACTATCGAGCCTGTGCTCCAGGGCCCAGGAGTTTCAACTACTGAGTCCATGTGCCACAACTATGGAACCTGCACTCCCTAGAGCCCAAGTCCTGCAACAAAAAAATCTACTGCAATGAGAATTCTACACACCACAACTAGAGAGCAGCTCCTACTCACCATAGCTAGAGAAAGCCCAGATACAGCAACGAAAACCCAGTGCAGCCAGAGACAAATAAATAAATAACCCAATGGTTTTACATTGGCCCCCACTTTTAGAAAACAAACAACAGTGGTAAAACAATAACTAGCATCTACTGAATACTTCTTCTGCACCAGGCCCTGATGGATGATATAGGAGCCTTATGTATGTGGTCTCATATAACCTTCATAAAACTCTATGAAGAATGTTTTAAACAACTGAGCCTCAGAGAGATCAATTGGCCCAAGCTACATTGTGTGGAACTGACAAAGCTGGAATTCAAACCAGATCGCTGACTTCAAAGACAATGCTCATCTACTGCATGGTTCTCTTTAATGTAGTAAAGAATCCACCTGCCAGTGCAGGAGATCCAGGTGATGTGGGTTCGATCTCTGGATGAAGAAGATCCCCTGGAGGAGAAAGTGGCAACCATTCCAGTCTTCTTACCTGCAAAACCCCAATGGCAAGGGAGCCTGGTGGGCTACAGTCCATAGGGTCACAAAAAGTCAGACACAGTTAAAAGCAGCACAATTTTAATAAAAATTCACTCTGGAACCCAGTGAAATCCTGCTATCCTTTGTGTGTGTATATATATATATATAACTGGGAGGCAGACCTAACTTCAATTCTCCCCAAGATCACATGAGATGTGTACTTCAAGGCAAAGGCAGGCCATTTCCCAAAGTTCGAAGAGGAGGAAACGGTTCGAGGACCTTGTGAATGGGCCCCTAAGCACTTTATCCTGTTGAACCTACACAACCAGCTGGGCAGGAGAGAAATCATTACATCTATTTTTCCAGTGAGGAATTTTAGGTAACTTGTACCCACTGTCACAGACCATGTGAGTCGTATGCAGAGTTGATCCTTGTCATTCTCTCTACCAAGCCCAAGCATTTTCTTTCTTCTAAGCTCAACTACTACCACACAGAGATGGCAAAGATGCTTCCCTCTTGATTAATTTATATTAAATACCTGACACCAAGGTCAGCAACATGTTACTAGACAATGCCTCTGAGATGTTCCTCTGAGGTGGACCCACCACAACTTTGGCTCCATCTACTCAAAGAGGCACACACTTCGCAAGGGCCTGGAGCTGCGTCTGTCCAAAAGTCAAGGTAATTTTCAGAGTGTTACTTCCACTATGGCCAGGTAACACTATGCACCAATTATACCAGGTTTCCCTCAGATAACAACTATAAACTCTGGATAAAATCCAAGAAGGAAAAAAAAAAATAACCTGAAGAACAACTTTGGCTCCATCTACTCAAAGAGGCACACACTTCGCAAGGGCCTGGAGCTGCGTCTGTCCAAAAGTCAAGGTAATTTTCAGAGTGTTACTTCCACTATGGCCAGGTAACACTATGCACCAATCATACCAGGTTTCCCTCAGATAACAACTATAAACTCTGGATAAAATCCAAAAAGAAAAAAAAAAATAACCTGAAGACTAGATAGTGAAAAACAGAAGCAGTCAGATTCAGAGGGGCAACAAGACTTTGAAGAAGGAAGTTACATGAAGTGAGTTTCCCATTTTTACAAATTTAAGAATGAACTACAAATAGCCAGAGAAAATATAATTCAGAAAAATACTTGCATCCCAATATTCATTATGACACATATTTACAATAGTCACAACGTGGAAGCAATCTAAATGTCCATCAACAGATGAATGGATAAAGAAGATGTGGTACATACATAGAATGGAATATTACTCAGACATAAAAAAGAGTGAAATATTTGCAGCAACATGATGAACCTAGAGATTATCATACTAAGTGAAGTAAGCCAGACAAAGGCAACATATGATATTACTTATATGTGGAATCTAAGCAAAATTATACAAATGACTTATTTATGAAACAAAAATAGACCCACAGACACAGAAAACAAACTTATGGTTATCAAAGGAAAAAGGGCAGAGGGAGGGATAAATTAGGAGTTTGGGATTAACATATACACACTACTATTACAAACCAGATAACCAACGAGGGCCTACTGTGTAGCACAGGGAGTCATACTTAATATCTTGTAATAAACTATAAAGGAAAAGAATCTGAAAAAGAATATATGTGTATATGTGTATGTCTATACACACACACATGCATATATATATATATATATACATATAAAAGCAAATATATATATGTAACCAAATCACCGTGCTATATGACTGAAACTAACACAACACTGCAGATCAACTATACTCCAATAACAACAACAACAAACAGCCATAATTATATAAGGTAGTTTAAACCAATCAAAACATAAAAACAATGTTTCTGGCCTGAAGACGCAGAAGACAGAATTTGGTGCAACTAAAGTCACTGGAAAGAGGGAATCTCAGAAAAGAAGATGGAGTGCCAAATCTTATACATCAACCCTACCTTACCAAAATCTCTGGCTCACCAAAGAATTATGCAGTGCCAGACAGACTCAAAAGCAGTTCAGCTAAGGATAAAAACTGGACTTGACTATTGGCCAACAGACAGAATTTTCAGTTTAAATCCAGCCAAATTAATTGCCTGGCAAAACAAAAAGTCAACATTCTTCAGAGGTATGTAACCGAATCTGGAGTGTCCACAACAAAAAGGCCACAATATCGTGGGTAAAATAATTTGATGTTCTAAGGACCATGAAAATTTGAAAAGCAGGAAAAGAAGTTATCAGAGATTAACACGTTGGCACAGATGTTGGTATTGGCAGAGAAGGATTTTATTTATTTTTGTTGATGTAGATTTTATTTACAATGTTGTGTTAGTTTCTGGTGCACGGTAAAGTGACTCAGATACGTGTGTGTGTGTGTGTGTGTGTGTGTGTGTATCATGAATTCTTTTTCGTATTCAAACATATATATATATATATATATATATATAGGATTCTTTTCCATTTCAAACAATAGGTCCTTCTTGTTTATTCATTTTCTACCAGTAGTTTGTATCTGCTAATCCCAAACTCCTAAGTTATCCTTCCTCACCCCCATTCCCCTCTGGTAACCATAAATTCATTTTCTAAGTTTGTGAGTCTGTTTCTTTTTGGTAAATGAATTCATCTGTATCAGTGTTTTTAGATTCTACATACAGTATAGTATATATTTTCTTTGCTTAGTTCACTTAATATGATAATCTCTAGGGTCATCTATGCTGCTGCAATGGCATCATTCACTCTTGTTTATGGCTGAGTAATAGTTCATCATGTGCACACACACACACACACACACACACACATGCACACAGCCTGATAGCACATCTTCTTTATCCATTCATCTTCAGTGGACATTTAGGTTACTTCTATGCCTTGGCTATTAGAAATAGTGCTGCTATGAACATTGTGGTACTTGTATCTTCAAATCTGAATTTTTGTCTTTTCCATATATATGTCCAGGAATGAGATTCCTGGATCATACAGTAATTATACTTTTAGTTTTTTAAATTAAAGTCCATACTGTTTTCCATAGTGGCTGCACCAGTTCACTTTACCATCCACAGAATAGAAGGATTCCATTTCAGAGAAGGATTCTTAAGGAGCTTTATAACAGTGTTCAATATTATAAAGTAAAATATGCTCACAAAGAACAAGAGAAGGAAAATCTTAGCAGAGAAATTTTTTTTTAATTTTAAATTTTGGACCAGGTAAAAAACAGATTCTCAAATCTAAAAATTCACAGAATGGGTTTAACAGTAGAATGAGATTACAGAGGAAAGGAAAGGGGAAGATAGAGCAATAGAAATTATCTAATCTGAAGAGTATGGGGGAAACAATGAAAAATTAGAGCTGAGGAAAACATCAGAACATCTAATGTATAATTGGACATAACTGGATTGCCAGAGTAAGAAGGGTAAGATAATGTGGCAAAAGATGATGTTTGAAGAAATACTGACCAAATTTTCTCCAGATTTGATGACAAACAGATTTAAGAATCTCAAGACTCTAAGTAAAATAATTATAAAGAAAACCAGGTCTATGTATATCAAAATCACATTGTAAAAACTGATGCAAAACCTTGCAAGCAGACAGAGAGAAACAATATATTATGTAAAGAACAAAAAATAAGAATTACATAGCCTTCCTATTGAAAACTTTAAAGTCAAAAGATAATGAAACAATATTTTTAAAGGGCCAAAAGGAAGCCTGTTAACCCAGACTTCCATGGTGAACAAATTTATACTTCAAGAATGAGGCAAAATTAAGGCATTTTCTCAATTTTTTTTAATGAGGACTCATCACCAGCAACTTTACACTATAACACATTGTAAAGGAAACTCTTTGGTCTAAAATAATAGCGGATAGATCCTTA